>SJYC01106163.1:0-72665 GCA_006408675.1 Madoqua kirkii | reverse complement strand
CTTGTCATTTTCCTATGATTATTTTCTTCTTATTTTACGCATCTTCTCCTTTTGAAATTCATTTTAATTGGATATTAAAGTTCTTTGGATGGTTCTTTTTAAAAAAATTGTAGTTGATTTACAATGTTTATTAATTTCAGAGTACAGCATAGTGGGTCAGTATTTTTACAGATTATACTGCATTAAAAGTTACAATAAGTTAATGGTCTTAATTCCTTATATTATGCAATATACCCTTGTTGCTTATTTATTTATACATAGTAGTTTGTATCTCTTAATCCCATACTGCTATCTTGCCCCTTCCTTCCCTTTCCACATTGGTAGCCACTAGTTTTTTTTTCTATATCTGTGAGTCTGTTTCTGCTTTGCTATATACATTTGTTTGTTTCATTTTTTTAGATTCCAAATATAAGTGATATTATACAGTATTTGTCTTTCTCTGACTTATCTCACTAAGCAAATATTCTCTAGGTCCATTCACATTGCTGTGAATGGCAGAATTTCATTCTTTTTTGTGGCTGGGTAACATCCCACTGTGTATATATACACATCTTTATCCATTCAAGACTTCTTTGATTGGTCCTTTAAATCTCATTTCCCCCCTAGATTTTCATGTATTTTTAATTTATTGGAATTTTTTTCACTTTATCTGACTTCTTAGCTTTCAGTTTCTTTTTAATGTGATATTTTTAATTTTAAGAGCTGTTTCTTGTTTTCTAATTGTTCCTTTCTCATAGCACTCTGCTAGTACTGAAAGGAAAAAAATTCTCATGAATCTCTGATACTTTTGAAAGTTTTTTTTTAGTATTTATTTTTATTTATCTTATTTATTTGGCTGTGCTGAGTCTTAGTTGCAGCATGTGGGATCTTCCATCATCAGTTCAGTATGCAGGATCTTTGCTTGTGGCATATGGGATCCAGTTCCTTGACCAGGGATTGGACCTGGGCCCCCCTGTATTGGAAGTATGGAATCTTAGCCACTAGACCACGAGGGAAGTCCCTCTGATACTTCTAATTAAAAGATCATATGATATCTTCATATCTTCCTCCCTGCCCCCACCTTTCATTCACTGTAGCCCCCCCCAAACTTTTTTTTAATGTGGAAGGATTTTCTTAAGTGTTAGCTGATCCATTTATATTTAAGACTAAATTATGCTGAAGTTGTGTATCCATACAGTGGACTACTTCTCAGAAATAAAAAAGATTAAACTACTGTTATAAAAAACAACATCAGTGAATCACAAAAGCATTATGCTAAGTGAAAAAAGAGGAACACAAAAACATATATTTAATGCAAATTTTTCTAGTGACAGAAGCAGATCAGTAGTTACTAGGATCCAGAGACAGAATAAAAAATTTGATTGCAAGGCAATATGAGGTAAATTTTTAGATGATGGAAATGTATTGTACTTTTATTGTAGTAACAGTTATATGATCGTGTATGTTGGTCAAAACTCATCAGACTTCACACATAAAATTGGTGAATTTTATTATATGCAAGTGATACCTCAGATTTAACAGAAAGTAAACTGGAAATTCTTCGTGGAGTGGGCTTATTGACTTGAAATTTTGAATTGAGCTTTCCGATAGGGAAGCCATTCAATTCATTGAAGATATCTTACAAATGGCAATACGAAACCACCTCACCTGCCTCCTGAGAAACCTGTATGCAGGTCAAGAAGAAACAGTTAGAACTGGACATGGAACAACAGACTGGTTCCAAATTGGGAAGGGAGTACTTCAAGGCTGTATATTGTCACTCAGCTTGTTTAACTTCTAAGCAGAGTACATCATGAGAAATGCTGAACTGGAAGAAACACAGGCTGGAATCAAGATTGCTGGGAGAAATATCAATAATCTCAGATGTGCAGATGACACCACCCTTATGGCAGAAATTGAAGAGGAACTAAAAAGCCTCTTGAAGAAAGTAAAAGAGGAGAGTGAAAAGGCTGGCTTAAACCTCAACATTCAGAAAACAAAGATCATGGCATCTGGTCCCATCATTGCATGGCAAATAGACGGAGAGACAATGGAAATAGTGAGAGACTTTATTTTCTTGGGCTCCAAAATCACTGCAAATGGTGACTGCAGCCAAGAAATTAAAAGACACTTGCTCCTTGGAAGAGAAGCTATGATGTACTTAGACAGCAATTAAAAAGCAGAGATGTTACTTTGCCGACAAAGGTCTGTCTAGTCAAAGCTATAGTTCCTCCAGTAGTCATGTATGGTTGTGAGAGTTGTACCATAAAGAAAGCTGAGAACTGAAGAATTGATGCTTTTGAACTGTGGTGTTGGAGAAGACTCTTGAGAGTCCCTTGGACTGCAAGGAGATCCAACCAGTCCATTCTAAAGGAATCAACCCTGAATAGTCACTGGAAGGACTGATGCTAAGGCTGAAGCTCCAACACTTTGGCCACCTGATGCCAAGAGCTGACTCATTGTGAAAGCCCCTGAGGCTGGGAAGGGTTGAGGGCAAGAGGAGAAGTGGGTGGCAAAGGATAAGATGGTTAGATAGTGTTACTGAACAATGGATATGAGTTTGATCAAACTCCTGGAGACAATGGACGGGGAAGCCTGGCATGCTGTCCTTCATGGGGTCACAGAGAGTTGGACACAACTGAGCGACTGAACAACAGCAACAGCATCTACAGGGGAAATTTTTGGCCATTGAAGATAACCTATTGATAACCTAACTTCCACTTTGCTAGGGATTTCCACGTTCAGAAACCAATACAACATTGCAAAGCAATTTACCTCCAGTTGTGCACCTGGTGGCTCAGAGGTTAAAGTGTCTGCCTGGAATGCGGGAGACCCGGGTTCGATCCCTGAGTTGGAAAGATCCCCTGGAGAAGGAAATGGCAACCCACTCCAGTACTATTGCCTGGAGAATCCCATGGAGGGAGGAGCCTGGTAGGCTACAGTCCATGGGGTCGCAAAGAGTCGGACACGACTGAGCGACTTCACTTCACTTCATTGTCAATGTATACATCTTTATTTCTTGCTCTCTTGCTGAAAATTGGATTGTCTTTAAATTTGCTATTAATCCAAATGAGATCTCTTGCTGTTTTATTTTACGTCTTTTTTGATTAATAGTATGATTGAGCATAATATATTTAATGTCCATTGTTTTTTCTTTTCTGTGAATTCAGTATTTTTTGCCTTTTCCCCTCCCAGTTAGGTTGACTGGTTTGTTTTTCTATTTGTTCCATTATTTCGTTGCTTTGTAGTTTTAATTGGTGAGTGATTGCTTTACAATGTTATGTTGGTTTCTGAAATTAGAAATGACTAGAAAATGATGATATCTAATACAGAAATTCTCCTCACACCTCATCAAAGTAATCTAATTTCTTCTTGGTCCTTTGGACAAATCTGTTATTTGAGTGAAAACTTCGATTTACTGTTTTCAGCTGGCTAGATTTCTGTATTCAGTGTTGACTATTTCTCTGTAGTAATGTGTGCTTATATGGACTTCACTTCTTTTTTTGCAAAAATTTGAGGTAGATTTAAAAAACAAACAAAAAAGGCTATAACATCATAGAATGTAGGTGTGTGTTTGAAACAGGAGAAAAGTATGCCAACTGTAAAAGTCATAAAATTACTGGACTAACCATAAACCCTTATTCAGAGCTTCCCAGTGAGCCTAAGAAAGAATATGTGATAAATATTTGACTCTTTTGTTAGAAGAAAACACACAAATTTTTGGTGGAAAATATGTGTTCTAATACCAAACACTGTCAGAAATTCTTAATTTATTTAAAAAATTTCATTGGAGTATAGTTGATTTACATTATTGTAAATTTAATGTTGATTTTACATTGTTATTATTTACACAATGTAAATTTGCATTGTTTTTGCTATATAGCAAAGTGAATCAGTTATACATGTGCATATATCCACTCTTTTTAAAATTCTTTTTCCATAAAGGTCATTACAGAGTATTGAGTAGAGTTCCCTGTGCTATATGCTGCTGCTAAGTCGCTTCAGTCGTGTCCGACTCTGTGTGACCCTATAGACAGCAGCCCACCACGCTTCCCCGTCCCTGGGATTCTCCAGGCAACAACACTGGAGTGGGTTGCCATCTCCTTCTCCAATGCATGAAAGTGAAAAGTGAAAGTGAAGTCGCTCAGTCGTGTCTGACTCTTAGCGACTCCGTGGACTGCAACCCTCCAGGCTCTTCCATCTGTGGGATTTTCCAGGCAAGAGTACTGGAGTGGGGTGCCATTGCATATAGTAGTATTAGTTATCTATTTTATATATAAAAGTGTGCATATGTCAATCCCAATCTTCCAGTTTATTCCTCCTCTCCCCTCTTTTTCCACTGATAACCGTAAGTTTGTTTTCTACATCTGTGACTTTAGTTCTATTTTGTAAATAAGCTCATTGGTACCTTTTTCTTTCTTTCTTTCTTTTTTTTTTAGATTTCACATTTGCTGCTGCTGCTGCTGCTAAGTCGCTTCAGTCGTATCCGACTCTGTGTGACCCCATAGACAGCAGCCCACTAGGCTCCTCTGTCCCTGGGATTCTCCAGGCAAGAATACTGGAGTGGGTTGCCATTTCCTTCTCCAGTGCCTGAAAGTGAAAAGTGAAAGTGAAGTTGCTCAGTCGTACCCTACTCTTAGCGACCCCATGGACTACAGCCCACCAGGCTCCTCCATCCATGGGATTTTCCAGGCAAGAGTACTGGAGTGGGTTGCCATTGCCTTCTCCTCACATTTAAGCAATATCATATTATATTTGTCTTTCTCTGTCTGACTTACTTCACTCAGTTTGACACTCTCTAGGTCTATCCATTTGAGGCAAATGAAATTATTTCATTCCTTTTTATGGCTGAGTAATATTTCATTATATATATGTGCCGTGTCTTCATTTTTCCCTCTGTTGGTGGATGTTTAGGTTCTTCCCATGCCCTGGCTATTGTAAACAGTGCTGCAGTGAACATTCGGGTGCATGCATCTTCTCGAATTACGGTTGTCTCTGGATAGATGCCCAGAAGTGGGACTGCAGGGTCATATTAGCTCTATTTTTAGTTTTTTAAGGAGCCTCCATACTGTTCTCCACAGTGGTTGTATCAATTTACATTTCCACCAACAGTGTAGAAAGTTTTCCTTTTTTTCCACACCTCTCCAGCATTTATTGCTTACAGTTGTTTTTTTTTTTTTTCTGATGGTAGCCATTGTGACTGGTGTGAGTGAAATCTCATTGTTGTTTTGGTTTGTATTGTCAGAAAGTCTTACTTGCAGCATTTATTTCATAGGAAATATAGAAAAAAATTGGTTAATAAGTATAGTATTTCATTTCTTAATGGTGACAGTGAATACCATTGTAATGTTATAAAGTAAAAGTGAAGTCGCTCAGTTGTGTCCGACTCTTTCCGACCCCATGGACTGTAGCCTACCAGGCTCCTCCCTCCGTGGGGATTTTCCAGGCAAGAATCTGGAGTGGGGTGCCATTTCCTTCTGCAGGAGATCTTCTCGACCCAGGGATTGAA
Source organism: Madoqua kirkii (assembly GCA_006408675.1). Taxonomy (NCBI): domain Eukaryota; kingdom Metazoa; phylum Chordata; class Mammalia; order Artiodactyla; family Bovidae; genus Madoqua; species Madoqua kirkii. Next base: position 67,177 of record SJYC01106163.1, on the reverse strand, counting down.
CCCGAGTCTCTCGCACTATAGGCAGATGCTTTACCGTCTGAGCCACCAGGGAAGTCCTATGTTGCAATGTTATAAAAGTTGATAGCAAATAGCTAATATGATGTATTCTATGCTCTCCCATGGTCCAACTTGGTTCAGACATAGAAATGCAAATATCAAAGCCCTTAGGCAGCCGCACTTTTTCTCTAACATCATGATTGGAAACCAGAGCTCTTGGGTCAGATCCATCCCACTACCTGTTTTTGTAAGTGAAGTTTTATGGGAACACAGCCACACTCATTTGTCTGCATATTGTCTATGCCATGGGTGCATTCGCACCATCAAGGTCAGGTGTGTGTACTGACGATAAGGACTGCGTGGCCCTCCAAGCCAAAAGTATTTACTATCTGGCCTTTTCAAGAAAAAGTTTGCCATCCCATGCTCTAAATGATCATTCTTTCAATTATTAACTTTATATTCACCCTAGGAATATTAAAAAAAAACCCTTGCCTATTTTTTAGCACCTGAGATTCTAAGCCAAATATGTAATAGGGCATGATGGTCAAGGTGAGGCACTTGGCCAAAATGATTCGTTAATGCCTGTATTCAGAAAGAGAATGTACTCTCCCTGTATATACTACTCCTACCCAGGGATTTCATCACTCAAAGAAAAAACAGCCTAAGAGCACAAAGATAGCCTGCATTCTGAACTAGTGAGATTCTCCGTTTGTCTCCGCAACGCACTCCTTCCTTCTGCTCTGCCCGGAGGGTGGTTCAGCCTCTTACCATCCACCCACCCCCTGGCCAGCTAGCCTTGGCAGTGCTTCCTGGACTCTCAGTAAGTAGTTCATGGGAATCTTGAGATGGCATCTTTCTCTTCATCTGGACTCAAGTCCTGGTCAACCCTGTGATTTTTGCAGCTCCTTTTCCCGGTAGACCTAGTACTGAATTACTCTCAGCTCCCTGATGTCTCTTTGTCAAAAGATTTTCTTTTTTTTCCTGAGGGACTGGTTAACTGAACTGTCATGACTCCAAACTGGCAATATGTTTCAGTGGAAAAAAGCACAGAATGTAGAGCCAGCCGCCCTGTTTTTGAGTTCCTGACCTCGATACTTACCAGATGAGTGACCTTGGGCAGGTTGCTATGACTCTGAGGCCCACTCTTCTCATCTGTAAAACGAGGACTCTAATGACGCTCCCCATACCTGTTAGGCTCATTGTGAGAAACAAATGAGATATGGAAGAATAATTTGTAATCTACAAAATAAGACACACATGTTCATTGTTATTACCCGTTCTCAAAAGCTCCCTCCATGGTTTTTCCTAATTTCCAAAGACCTTTCATTTGTGTTTGGGAATCAACCCACTAGTTCTCCATCACAGCCTCCTTGCCAAAGGGCCTCACCATTGTGTTGGCCTCTTCTCTGGAAAAGATTTGCTGCTCCTCCAGGCACAGCCCACTGCTGGAGATCACCATTCTAGAACCTGAGTATCTCAAAACTGAGCTCTGTGATCTTTGATAGTTTGAGAGTGGAGGTCAGGGAAAGGATGTTCTGTTTGCCTCTTTCTCATTCTGTATTATCTGCTGGTCCCAGACTCCAAAGGAGTGGTGCTGATTCTCACATACTGTTCAGTAAATACCACTCTTTAATTTCTTGCCCAACTTCTCTGAGTTCAAAAAGAGGACAGAGGCAAAAGTGGGAATGGGGACAAAGTACCCCACACAGACTCTGCTCATTGTCCTCATTGTTCCCATCTCTTTTCTTAGAATCCAAAAGAAATTCCTCTCTATGTGAGGCTCTCTTTCCTCATCCCTTTATCTTGCCTGTTTTCTATATCCTCCCACCATCTAGGAGGAAGTATTGTCATTGGATTCATCTCGTTTCAGAATGAGGGTAGGGTCACCTAAGAGTGGGTATAGGGTCATTCTTTATTAAAAGATATCATCATATATGGTAACCTTTAGTACTTATTTTCCTTCCTTGTATATGTCTTTTTAGTGTATGGATTATTTTTTGTCCATCTCCAGTATCATGGAGCCAGCTCACGAGTGGTCAGGTTGTAGGATTTGGATTACGCTCAGAGGGAGGTAGAGATCCACACTGGCTACTAGGGCAGACTTAGCCTTAATAGAATTCTGCACTGGATGTTGGACTAAACATAAAATTAGATTTTTTTTTTTTAAGCTCAGTTGTTCTTATTTATTGCCTCTTCTGTGGACATTTCTCCCAAGGCTCTCACAGAGGAGAGGTGATACAAATGTTTTTATATCATCAATAGTCAACAATAGTTTTATCTGTGAACTTGTAAATAAATTCCCACAATGGTCACTGGTCCAGTTTTCTGCAAATGACTAGTCTCTACATCCTGGGTTAAGCTCAAGTGGGGCACCGTGTTACAGACTGTAAATCTAAATTTTCTTCAATTTTGCACTGACTGTTTTCTACAGAAAGCAAAAATAAGAATTACCAAAAAAAAATAAATAAAAAGGAAAAATAAAACCAAAACCAAAACCTGACCGTCATATCTTTGCCAGATAAAACATAATTTGCTTTATTTTTCCCCTTTACACCATTAAGAGATTTATTGTCTCCTATTTTATTTTCAGCACTTTTTTTCATTTCTGGGAAGTCTGACCTGCCTAAATCATTATTGCATCTGAACAGATTTCCAGTAATGAACTCTATTTGGTATTTGAATGGCCCTTTAACAGCACAGAGAAGGGCAGTGTTTCTTACATGTTTCCTGAGAAACAAACATGAAGTGGCCGCCCCTACCTCTGTACCTCTCACCCCTACCCCACCCAGGAGCCTAGTGAGATCTTTCAAAACAACCCACACCTACATTTAAAAATTCTTTGTAGTTCATAGTCACATATTATGGAAAAGGTGCATTCTACATACAGTTTATTTGTTTCCTTATATATGAAAATGTCTTAGTTTTTGTATTGACATTTCAGGCATGTGTTGCTTTTGTATCCTGCACATGTGCGCTGGTTACGGCTTATTCTTAATTATCTCCAGTCTGATCCATATGATTTAGATGAAGAAAAACTGGATTTGGATTGAATCTGCCACTTTTAGGTTCCGAAACATGGATGCATGCATAGTTTCTTAGAGCAGTAGATCCTGATCTATAAAATGGACTATTGATTAAATCTGCAATTGGAGGGGTACATTTTTGGTGAAGAATTTTTCAGTGTGGAGAGAGAAGGATTGAACAGAACCAATATGGAAGTCTGAATCCTAAACTATTTTGAAGATGATTAAGTGCAGACTTTTTCATGAAATTTAACTGCTCTCATTTTGCAATAATTCCACTCTATCATATTAGTTCTTGGGGATGTTTATAGAGTTTTTCCTCATAGGAGTGCCAATGTTAGGAACAATAATTCTCATAGGAAACTTTTGAGACAGCTGCCAGCCCCAGGCTCCCAGACTCACCCCTGGTGAACCTAACTTCAGCAGATACTTATCAAGGAATGTTTCTGTGTCTTTCGCTTGCTGGGTACATGGTGCCATATGGAAAAACTGTCAGCTACAGTCCATACTCTTAAGGACTTGAAATCTTACTGGAGGAAACTCACAAGGCAGTTACAAGAATTCAGGTGGCACTAGTGGTGAGGAACCTGCCTGCCAATGCAGGAGACGTAAAAGATGCAGGTTTGATCCCTGGGTCAAGATCCCCTGGAGAAGGGCATGACAGTCCACTTCAGTGTTCTTGTGTAGAGAATCCCATGGACAGAGGAGCCTGGTGGGCTAGAGTCCATAGCATTGCAAAGAGTTGGACATGACTCAAGTGACTTTGCATGCATGGTCCTTAGTCTCAAGGACCTGAAGTCTTATTAGAGGAAACACAGGAGGCCATTATAAGAATTCATCAGTAATAACATAAGAATGTGTAAGAATATAATACATAAGAATAATATACACTTATCAAGGGCCTACTGAGTAATATACTTAGCATGTCTCCTCTAATTCTCAAAATAACACTGAAGGATAAAAACTATTATTTCTGTTTTACTGATAATGGAAATCAAGGCTGTAGCTCAGGACTGTATAATCAAATGCCAAAAAGGAAAAGTAGATTTAATAACAGCCTGTATCAGCTGCCACATCCTACTGCCTCGAGTTCCTCTCTGTAAATGGATTTGTCCCAGGCTGATTCTTTTTAGGTCAAGTGGAGGTAAAAGTGATAACTTCTCTGTTTCCAGAAGTAAAGCTTATATGAAATGTATTCAGTCCTTGGTGCATTGGTCAAAGAGGCTCACTCTTGTAACACTCAGTCACTCAGTCGTGTCTGACTCTTTGCGACCCCAGGGACTGTAGCCCGCCAGACTCTGCTGTCTGTGGAATTTCCAGGCAAGAAGACTGGAGTGGGTTAATATTTCCTTCTCCACACTATTGTAATAAATAACTGCAAAGTTCAGCACCGTGGCTTATACTCTCTGAATAAAAATTTATTTTAAAAACAAAAATAAATGTAAATGAAAAGAACGTATGATTTTATTTGTGGCTGTGACGGATCTTCGTTGCTGCCCGTGGAATTTCTCTAGTCGTAGTGAGTGAGCGCTACTCTCCAGCTGCGGTGCATGGACTTCTCACTGCGGAGGCCTCTCTTGTCGCGGGACACAGGCTGTAGAGCTCAAAGGCTTCAATAGTTGTGGTGCTCAGGCTTAGTTGCCTTGTGGCATGTGGGATCTTCCCCGACAAGTGAGTAAACCAGTGTCCCCTGCATTGCAAGGTAGAGTCTTAAGGACTAGACCCGGGGAAGCCCCCCACCCCTACCCCTTTTATCATTGTGCCTCATACACAACCAGACAGCCAGAAATTTGGTGCTCATTACTGCCCATGTGCTATTTCACCTTTCCCAGTCGGTGGAATAACTGAGGCAGTTAAGAATCTGAGGTTCCTGCCCCATTCCCTCTTCCTCCTGTGCGCCAGCATGGTGATTCCAGAATGAGCCTGGGAACACCAGAGGGCAGAGTCACAGTATGGAAGATGCCTGGGTCTCTGAGTCACTGGGGCAGAGCTTCCTGGAGAGCATTCCCAACAGGGACATCCCCGTGGGAGTTTATATGATAAAACATACATTTTTATTGTGTTAGACCACTGAGATTTTGGGTCATTTGTTACAGCAGATACTCTGTTTGACCAATCAGCAGGTGCTGAATAGTACTTGCTAAGTGAAAGACATTTGTGCGCTTCATATTAAAGTCACTTGGGAAATTTTTAAAAATCCTTATACCCAGGCTACAGACCAATTTAATCAGACTCTTTGGGGGTGGTAACCAGGCATCCAGAGAAGGCAATGGCATCCCTCTCCAGTACTCTTGCTTGGAAACTCCCATGGATGGAGGAGCCTGGTAGGCTGCAGTCCATGGGGTCGCTGAGTCAGACACGAGTGAGCGACTTCACTTTCACTTTTTACTTTCATGCATTGAAGAAGGACATGTCAACCCACTGCAGTGTTCCTGCCTGGAGAATCCCAGGATGGCGGAGCCCAATGGGCTGCTGTCTGTGGGATCGCACAGAGTCGGACACGAATGAAGCGACTTAGCAGCAGCAGCAGCAGCAGCAGCAACCAGGCATCAATCTTTTTTTTTTTTAACTTTCTAGGTGACTCCACTCTGTAGTCAAGTCTGAGAACCATTGTGCTGTATCAATGCTATTCTAAACACTGGGGTCTGTGGATTTTATTAGAAATGCACGTCCTGATATATGCCAATCTATGAAACTGCATCCTCTTGGAATTTGTATTTTTAGTAAGCTCTCTAAATTCTTTGGTATAATAAAGTTGAGAAGCACTGTTCTAGACATTCTGCTCTAGTGATTCTCAAAGTATGGTCCTCTGGCTATTAATCAGAGTAACTTGGAATACTTCCTATAGACAGACCTCTGGGCTCAGCCCCAGGCCTCCTAAATCAGAATCTCATGATGGAAGTGCCTGAATGGCTATATGCATCAAGACTTTTCTGGATAATTCTTGACCAAGATTCACAGTTACCAGCATCTTTTCCAGTACACCACCAGTTACCAGTCTTTTCCCTGGAATCAAAGACTTTCCCACAACTCCTCCTTCTCACCAACCACCAAGTCCCTCTGAGTTCTGTCCATAGGATCTGGGGAGGGGAAGGTCAGTTCTTGAGCCTACATATCATGTAGCTCCTGCATGTTCACTCGTCTGTGATTCTTTATGACCCTGTGGACTGTAACCGTCACGGCTCCTCTGTCCATGGGATCCTCCAGGCAAGAATACTAGATGGGTTGCCATGCCCTCCTCCAGGGGATTTTTCGGTTACTTTAAATTACTCTAATGCTTTCAAATGTTTGTTTACAGACCATTAATTATTAAATACAGACATTATGGAGCAGAGAACTTTTAACTTAAATGATGAGAAATGATGCGGGTTGAAAGAGACAGTTGAACATGAGGACTCCCTAAAATATGATTCAACTGACAGAGCTCTGATGTCTATTCATCTTTTCAAGGATCCATACCTACTGTGTAAAGAAGGCTGCCTGTGAGACTCATTTAGATGACAAATGGAAAGAGCTTAAATGAGAAGTGGAAAAGGACTATGCAGAAGCAAGACGATGATGGAAAAAACGACTGCAAGTCCTGTCAGTTCCCTGGGCAGGGTCGTAGTTTAGTCATGGCGAAAGACCTTGTGAGTTTCTAAAGACAGATTCTATGGAAGGCCCCTTTGATCAGAGAAATCAAAATCTCATTCTTCCCCCATTTCTTTTCTCTCTCTCTCTTGCTTTCTGATTATTTGAAGTTAAGTTTACGATGGGTTTTGGGGGGCCATGTTGGTGATTTATGTGGCTGACAGAAGATGCAGTTTCTACAGGTGGAAGACACGCCAGGCTTTGTGCTGCCGTTTGGATCTGTTTTGTGCTCTTTTTCCTTACTTTGTGTTGCTGTCACAGGACCTTGTTGAGCAAGTCTGAGCTGGAGCTAGAGGTGTGGGATGTGAGTGGGGAGCTCTCTGGTCTGGCCCTAAGGAAACTTGCTGTTGAAAGAAATACACACACAGGAGGGAGGGTTCTGTGCAGTGTGTTGAGCCGGAGGGGTGCCTGGACTGAGCAGGGAGATAAGCAGACTGTCTGAACTGTGGGGAAAGCAGCATCAGCTCGCTGTTCTTCTTAGAACTCTTCTTCTCCATCCCTTTGCAAAAGGGAATGGCAGGGTGAGTATGCAGGGGTCCTCTCTGTGGTAGGAATGGTCTGGGTATGAATACATGCAGATAAGACTGGATGGAGTAGAAGAGAGCATGTTTCCTGTTTGGTGAGACTGATCCCCACGGCTCAGCCTCGCCTGCAGGTGTTGAAGGGAGCTTTCATCTGCCACACAGAACACGCGGCACCACAAGTCGGAGGACATCAGTGGGTTAAAATCCTGTAGGTGCTTGTCCACAGAGCTCACATCCTAGGAGTGACCCCAAATCTCAGAAAGTGACTGAATCATGACAGTCTGCAACCCTCAAGTGGTTAGGCAGAGGGGGCCCTAGCCACTCTGTTAGAATTTAGAGTTTCCTCGGAGGAGGTGTGAGAGAAGGCAGTGCAGCTTGGTAGCTGGAAACTTGGAGTTGGAGTCGAGAGCTCAAGTTTATACCCTCACTCTATCACTTTACCAACTGTGTGGCCTTGAGCAAATTACTGGATCTGGGACCTCTGTTTACTGCTTCCTGAAATGGTTATAATATACATGTGTATATATACCTTATAAGGTGGTTGTGAAAAGTAAACAAGACAATGTCTTTAAAAGACTTGGCAGAGTCCCTGGTGCAGAATGAATAAACTATAATCACTGTCCCCCTTCATGATAGTTGTATGTCTGGAAGGAGTAAAAAGGGAAGGCAGCAGTACAGAGCAGGCAGTCTGGAATTCTCTAGGTTATAAAAGCAATGATCAAGCCCAAGTTGTCTATAATGAGTGGAACTGCTGCCTGCAAAAGAGGTAGACATCCATTCGCCCTAAACTGCCAGCCAGCCAGGGGCAGGGCACTGGCTAGTGTGACATATTGCTAGCCCACAGCCACATGGTTGGGGCCACCAGTACATCCTTCTTCAGGGAGGTGCTGAGTGCTAGTGAGCCATCATGAAAAGTTCATAGAGTTTGGACCTAGATTTAAACCCAGCGTCTCTATACTCTACTCGCTATGTGGCTTATTCAAGTCACTTATATTACATTTGTGAAAATAGGGGTGAAGGGAGATGAAAATACTTGCCTTTCAGATTTGGAGCAAAGAGTAGAGACAGGGACTAAGTGCCAGACACATGGCTGAAAGTCACTGCGTGAGAGTGATTTATTCATTTATTTTTGGTTGCCCTGGGTCTTCGCGGCTTTCTCTAATGTGGCAGGTGGGGGCTACTCTTCTCTGCGATATGAGGGCTTCTCACTGTGGTGGCTTCTCTTGTCATGGAGTCCAGGCGCTAGGCACACAGGCCTCAGTAGCTGTGGCATGTGGGCTCAGCAGTTACGGTTCTTGGGCCCTAGAGCTTGGGCTCAGCAGTTGTGGGGCATGGGCTTAGTTGCTCCAAGGCATGTGGAATCTTCCCGGGCCAGGGATCAGACCTATGTCTCCTGCATTGGCAGGTGGATTCCTATCCACTGCACCACCAGGGAAGTCCCAAGTGGCAGTTATTGAACAGAGGTAAAGCTCAGACTAGGCAAGGCCCCTCCTTGCTTGAGTCATCGAGGGAGAAGAGATACAGAAGCCTCCATGGCAAAGAAAGTTAGCTTTAATAATTAGGAGTAAGTAACTAAAATGAGGAGAAAGTGATGGCACCCCACTCCAGTACTCTCGCATGGAAAAGCCCATGGACAAAGGAGCCTGGTGGGCTGCAGTCCATGTGGTCGCTAAAAGTCAGACATGACTGAGCGACTTCACTTTCACTTTTTACTTACATGCATTGGAGAAGGAAATGGCAACCCACTCCAGTATTCTTGCCTGGAGAATCCCAAGGATGGAGGAGCCTGGTGGGCTGCTGTCTATGGGGTTGCACAGAGTCAGGCATGACTGAAGCTACTTAGCAGCAGCAGCAGCAACTAAAAATGAGACTTTGTACTTTCCAGTGCTTCCTGGGGTTCTCAGTATGTATAATAAAAATTGTCAATCACTGCATACCTCTTCCTTGAATATGCAGACAGCTTGGATTCCACACTATGATGGAAGCTACTTGTGGCTCTGATTACACTTCACTTTGCTTTCCACTGTATACATAGCTTCAAAGTGATTCTTCATTCCAGGTTCAGTTTCTAGTATATCCTATTAAGGGCACTCTACTAAAGGGCAATTTTCCTCCCCTCACTGTCCCCACCCCTTCTGCTGACATGAGGGCTTAACAGATTAATGCATTAGTCCTTAATACTTTGTCCTTCTAAGGTCTGGTTCAAGTCAGTACCCTTTGATTAGCACCATCTTTTCCAGCACAGCATCAGACTCTTTTGTATCTCTTTGGGCTGGCATTTATTCCTGAAAGGGAGGTGAAAAGATTAACCGAAAAAACTTGTCAAATTTGCAAGATCACATTATCTGGTGATAAACCTCTTCAAATATTCCAAATTTTCTGACTGATTTTTCTAATCATAGAAGTGATCAATTTTCTACCCAAGCAATTCATTTAGGTAGGGAAACATATCTGTACGTATATAAACACCATGGCTGGTGGGTGCTCAAGAATATGCTTTATTTCAGCAATAAATCCTTGAAACTCAGTAGTTTCACAGAGTTATTGATGCAGTAAACTTCAGCAGTTTGTTACAGCGTTAAGGGCCCATTGTTTATTTCAAACTATTAATCAATACACCAGCCATTAGTTGCTGGCAACTTAGGATATTTTGAAAATTATTACTAATGCTTTTTGTTACAATTTCTTCTTCTTCTTCTTTTTTTTTTTGCTGCATTTAGCAGAGAGGTAAGAATCTGCAGTTGATTAGATGTGCTCTCACATGCAAAGCATCCCTGGGATATAATAGGCAAGAGATTTACTTAGAGAAAACCTTTTTTCTTTTTTTTAAAGCAGCCAGAAAAGCTATGTGCTTCTTAAAACTGAAGAAGGAAATGTGAGTGTTTCATATAGTAGCTCTGCTAATACATGTCTTCTTCCTGGGCACTTTGTCAGTGGCACTGAGACTGGAACATGGATGATGGTAAAACTGCCCGTCGAAGAATCTCCACTTCTCTGCAGTGCAGTCTGAAGACGGGCCATTTTGTAGCGAAGTATTCCCCAAAGATGTAACCCTCTGAACCTTGGAAGATTTTCTTGTTTTAATGTTTGCTTTTTTTATCCGTGAATATTTGGTTCTGTTTCTTTCCATACACTTTGGCATGGCCTCTGTTAGAAAACATGTAGCTTATGCTTAGCTTTAGGGTCACGATGACTATCAAGCTACAAATCAACAGGGCAAGGAAAATGGCTGTGCATCCAGTGCTTTCTAGAGAAGAACCGAAGCTGGGACTTCCTGTCTGGGGACAGTGAGCACGAAGGGCATTTCCAATCATGGGGACATTTACCTTGGAGGAAGCCTTTCATTTGTACTTGTGCTAACTCTCTGCTGTGGCATTCTGGCTCTGAATCTAGGTGGGTCATTAAGTACTGTCCTACCTGGAGTTTGGTCCTTCCCTCCTCCGTCTCTGTATTTCTGAGCTAATTCACGATCATTTAGTAGGTGCCACAGGACTGCTTATTTCTTGTCTTATTAATAACTGAAGTGCTATCTCTATGAATAATAGTAACATCAGGCAGTTGGCTGCAAATGGCTCCCTTGATATTTCTTAATATCAATGGTCTCTATTTCCAGTGGGATTTAGGAAGCTACTGTAGTTTCCTTTAAAAAAAAAAAAAATCCAAGGATAGCTCTATCATGCATTTGTGTACCCTCAAAATTCAAAAAGTGAAGTCAGCAAAAATGATAGTTTTTTTTTTTATATTTCTTGTCTTATTAATAACTGAAGTGCTATCTCTATGAATAATAGTAACATCAGGCAGTTGGCTGCAAATGGCTCCCTTGATATTTCTTAATATCAATGGTCTCTATTTCCAGTGGGATTTAGGAAGCTACTGTAGTTTCCTTTAAAAAAAAAAAAAATCCAAGGATAGCTCTATCATGCATTTGTGTACCCTCAAAATTCAAAAAGTGAAGTCAGCAAAAATGATAGTTTTTTTTTTTTGTTTGTTTGTTTTCCAGAGTTAATCTCTGGGCTTCCCTAGTGGCTCAGTGGTAGGAATCTGCCTGCCGGTACAGGAGACACGTGTTCGATCTCTGAACTAAGATGATCCCCTGGAAAAGGAAATGGCAACCCACTCCAGTATTCTTGCCTAGGAAATCCCTTGGACAAAGGAGCCTGGCAGGCTACAGTGCATGCGATGGCAAAGGAGTTGAACACGACTTAGCAACTCAGTAACAACAAGTTACTCCTTACTAAGACTTTTTCTTCTTTATTGTTAGCTTAATGACCCAAGAGTAGCTGTGCTTAAATTCTTTTAGAGAAGAAAATTTCATTTTTCTCAGTTGACTGTTAAACTGAAGACATTAAATCAATATTATTAATAATAAATTAATGAAAAGTAAGTCCTAAGAAGCAGAATTAAATTGTCACTGAAGCATTTTTATGGCTTTTCAATTTGTGGTTAATGTTACCAAAGAAGGATCACCAGGCACTTGAGAAATCCACAGAAACATGACACTTTACCCTCATGAAAGCATAGCGTATTCAGAGCTGAGAAGGCAAAAGAGTGCAGTAAAGAAAGTGAAAATCAGTGTCTGACAACTTCAGGTGGAATGTTGGTATCAACAACTCTACTCTGAAGCAAATACCTTGATGTGCTTCTCATAAGATGGAATAATGAGGGAATGCTGCATCGTCAAGCAGATGGTGATCCTCAGAGCTGAGATTGTCCATGCTACCAGAGTTGGCTTCTTCAAGAGATCGCTGACCCAGTGCAAACATTTTGCAACCCTCTCATTGTTTGCATCACATTGAATCTTTGTGGGTGCTGAGTACGTGACAATGGAAGTATTTGCCATCACACTGAATCTTTGGGGGTGCTGAGTATGTTAAGCCATAGCCACATTCACTAGAATAAATATTGTATATTAACACACATATATGGAATCTAGAAAAATGGTACTGATGCACCTATTTTCAGGGCAGGAATAGAGTTGCAAATATAGAGGACTGACTTGTGGACACAGTGAGGGAAGCAGAGGATGGGTTGAATTGAGAGAGGAGCATCAACACATATACACTACCGTGTGTAAAGTGGATAGCTAATGGGAAGCTGCTGCATAGCCCAGGTGATTCAGTTCCGTGCTCTGTGATAATATACATAGAGGGTGGGATGGGGGAAATTGGAGGGAAGCTTAAGGGCGGGGGGACAGATGTATACTGGTAGCTGATTAATGCTATTGTGCAGCAGAAACCAACAAAACATTGTAAAACAATTGTACTCCAATTAAAAAATAATAAAATGCAAAAAAAAGTACTGCCCAGTGTTCACATCACCCAGTGTTATGCATTGTGACTGATTTAGCCTTTCAACCCATCGCCAGACTCTGTCATCGTCCTTGAGCTCTCCTTTCAGTTTTTGCCTGGTGTGTATTTTCTTGAAATGGTCCTTAGCTGTCCTTCAGAATCCTTAACTGTCCCTCAAAGTTCTGTTTGTAGTATGTCTGTCAAGCATCTCCTTCAGCTATATTTTTTAATTGGTTAATCTAAATTCTGTATTTATTGTGTTCATTTTCTGGGACTCTGATCATTTGAGATAAACTTAGGAGCATCTCCTTTAAATAACTAGAGATATGATTAGAGTTGGCTGAGATCTTCAGCCTTTCAAGATGGATCTGAATTCTATTCAAATGGATTTGAATAACTCTGCCAAAAAAATATGTCCTTAATTATCTATTCTGAGTATGTGAGGTTTACTTTCTCATGCAAATTTTGACAATAAGCAGACATACAAAGTAGGTGTGCACATTGAAGAAATATTTTTATTTAAAAGTCTGCTTTGATCATTGCTCATTAATCATTAATAGTAAGAAAAGTGGACAATTTCAGAGAAGGTTTGGAAATTTTTTTAAAAAACTTCTTAACCACAAATACTACTGACCAAGATGTTCTGTTTATGCTGCAGCCTGCTTTGTTGTTTCAATTTGTCTATTTTCACTTTAGTTTCTTTAATACCTAATTCTGTCTTCTTACTTAGTTTCAATCAAGAACTTTTTTCTTGAAATAGTTTCCCAAACAGGAAAAATCCTTCAGCTTGATAGCAAGAAATTAAAACAGTGAACTGAAATTAAATATCAACTGTCAAACTTGAGTTTAATTAGATTTTCTTACTTACAGATTTAGTATATTCTGGGTGCCTAATGGCATATTCTTATCAGTAAGAATAAATGTCCTTTTCTGCCTGGCCTATGTTCTTACCTGTCCTGTGTATGTGAATACACTCTTGTTTCCTTTGCATCAATAACATTGTATATCTTTTGCTCATGTTCCCCTCCAGCACCCTTCACCATATTTCTCCTAGTACATAAATCAACTTAAAAAAAACCCAAAAAACTATTTCCTATCAAGATTCTGCTAATGTCTTTTATTTCAACTCCTACTTGTGGCTTGTTTAATTTGACTGCTTGACATTTTTCCTCCTATCTCAAGTGGATTATACATACAAATGAAAGTCTGGATTTGAGTTTTCTTTCTTCATTAGAATACACATCAGCTTTGAAAGAGTTCTGGTATATTTTAAATGTGCTTTCCAGAATTATAAGAAATGAGCTTCTTTCAATCAAGCCTGTTCAGATTAAATTAATTTTCCCTGACTTCTTGTTTCAGACTGATTTTGTTTTTAATAAAAACATCCAATGAAACCAGAAATATAAACCAACTCAGCTCTGTAAGGGAGAACAATAGGATTATAAAAATGCAGTCATCAGGATGTCGGTTAGATATGTTTGGGGAGATTGGGAGCAAGAAGTGATAGTTTCTCTTCACCTGTAATAAAAGCTCAGCTCTTCCCCATCTCCTCCTCACCATGCTCAAAATGTCGCTACCCAAGAAATGACTTTTAATTGAGTTTTAATAGCAACTTGCTGAATATTGATCATTCAAAACTCTAATTGAAATGCTGAACAGTGGATTTGTTAAGGCCTTCCTTCCAAATCCATAAATCCTGTTTGTGTCTGCTAAGGACAGAAGAAGTGAAGTCCCTCTATAGAAATCAAACTTATCCATCTCTTCTGTGCTAATAACATGAAATCACAAGGCCTTCCATAGAACCCTGTAAACATAAATAATAGATGGGGTTACACTTGTTATATTAGAAATATAGTCCTAAATACCCCTGAATGTTTTGAGGCATGTTCCCTACACTTTATGAACTAGTACAAGATAGCTTTTAGTATCCTTATGAGATTGAGGAAAAGCAGTGAACTGAAAAGCAACATTTAATCAGAGTTACTCAAATATTCATCTCAATTAGACTGCTTATCCAATTGGGACTCATTCCAAGTCTTTAAAAACAATTCATGATAGAAGTTATGAATATCTTCAGATAGGCTAATCCCCAAACCTCCTTTTTTTGCAGCCTTACTTGCGTGTGCATGCATGCTAAGTTTCTTCAGTTGTGTCCGACTCTGAGACCCTATGGACTGTAGCCCACCAGACTCCTCTGTCCAGGGGATTCTCCAGGCAAGAATCCTGGAGTGGACTGCCATGCCCTCCTCCAGGGGATCTTTTTGACCCAGGAATACATTTCAGCAAATGTCATCTTGGCTCTTTTAGTTGTTCTTGACAAATTCTTGATGGAATCCTGGACCCCAGTCTTCCTTTGACACCTATATTCAATTTGTTAGCAAATTCCTTTTTCTCTGTCATCAAACTATATCTAAAGTCTTGTCATATTTCACAACTTTCCCCACTACTTGGAAATTTTAGGCCAGACCATCATCATCCTTTGCTTAGATATTTGCAGTAGTTTTTTTTCTTAAACTACTGTCCCAACTTCTACATTTGCCTTCTTATTCTCAGACTAGAAATCAGAACAATGTGGTTAAAAATAATCCAGATCGCATCTTTCCTCAGGTCAGATTCTCCCAGCTGCTTCCCATCTCTCTTAGAATAAATGCCGAAGTCTTTACCATGCCAACACGCCTCTCACTGTCTCCTCCTCCACTGCCTCTCTGATCTGTTTCCGATGAATTTATGCTCATTCATTCCATTTTGTTCACTCTAGCTTCCTTGTGTTTTTTTTATAACATGTCCAGCAGCCTCTGATTCAGGACTAGTGCCGTTGCCAGTCTCATTGTGTAAGAATTGTGTGCCATTGTCATTTCTCACTGTGTGAGAAAGGGCTACCAGCTCTACCAGTTAGCTCTTACAGAAGTGCCCCCAAACTCATTGACTTAAGATGTCAAACAGTTATTACCACATCTCACAGCTCTGTGGTTGCTGGGTTTCTACTGATCCAGGCTGACCTAGACTGGGCATGTTATTCATTCACAGATTGGTTGTGGTCTTTGCTCCTGACTAGGTTTAGCTGGGTCATTTCCAGCCCTGGCTAGTCCTTTTCATGCTAATAACAAACATGCACAATTCGAGTAGGGATATTTTTGTCAGATTATGTAAGTATTTGCTCTTGACTCTTGTCATCATCTTAGAATAATGTCTTTGGGTTTGTGGGTGGAACTTACTTGGAAGAATAGCTTAGAGCAAAATGGCAGCAGGCTGGGATTTAAGTAAATGGTGGCCACCAGTTTGTGCTTAATTGCTCACTTGTGTCTGACTCTTTGCAACCCCATGGACTGTAGCTCACCAGGCTCCTCTGTCCATGGGGATTCTTCAGGCAAGAATACTGGAATGGGTTGCCATTCCCTTCTCCAGGGGATCATCCCAACCCAGGGGTTGAACCTAGGTCTCCTGCATTGCAGGTGGATTCTTTACCGTCTGAGCCACCAGGGAAGCCTACCAGTTCAGTTCAACTTTAATACTTGGTGATCCAGGACCATGTTTTTGTTCCTCCTGGGTTAACTAGTTTTATGAGGCTATAGATTTAAATTAAAGGAGAGGCTTCAGTGCAATGCAGAGAGATGATGGGGGATGACACCAGTTTATACAGCTTACTTGTTATCTTTAGATCTTCTCATGACCTATTCCATCACACAAGTGGGCAAATGCTCTGCCCGCCTGCACTTTAGACTCACTGGATCTGATTATAGTCACGTTATGATAGCAGCTCCGGCTGAAATTTTAGTGTCTAATTGTCAGTCACTCAGGTTCACTAAGGTCTAGAAGACTTGCTTTTAAAATGGCAACCTACTCCCTACTGCTAATGGCACGGCTTTGTGGCAGAACCCTTTGCTATCTGTATGACACTTGCATCGGGGTTTGTCAGAGATTGAAGACAGCATCTTAATCTACTATATGTACCTCTCGCACCATCGGTTTGTTAGGTCAGACATCTCCAGTAGCGTGACAGCTTCCATGATAGCTTGCACAAGTGGTACAGACCTCTGTTCTTCCTGACCATGCTTACTCTAATAAGCTTTTTGAGTCACCCGATAAATAGCTTTTTCCTTGACTCTGTATATATATCATAATAGCTGTGTGCCAGTGATCAGGGAATCAGCCTGAGAATTTTCTCCGGTGCTAAGGATATTCATTCCAAATATGTACTCAAGGACCAGGCAGATAAATCTAGGTTCGATCTGATTATGATTCATGCAATTCTAGTGCCAGCACCACTGCGTGAGCTGTGTTTCACCTTCTGCAGGCGTGTGCGCTCAGTCACGTCAGTCGTGTCTGACTTTTCGCAGCCCCATGGACTGTAGCATGTCAGGCTCCTCTATCCATGGAATTTTCCTGGCAAGGATACTGGAATTGCCATGCCCTCCTCCAGAGACTCTTCCCGACCCAGGGATTGAAACCACATCTCCTGCATTGCAGGTGGATTCTTTACTGCTGAGCTGCCAGGAAAGCCCCCTTACTTTCTGCACTTCTACTAAATTCACCACCAACAGACATCTTATTGATGTTATAGCATGCAAGGGGTTATTATCAAAGGTATTCTATTGTAATTTAACCAGAGAGTGAAACCATTTCTGAATCCCATCTGGAGGGTCTGATTTTCCAGAGCCACTCCTTTTAACAGTGATTTTAGCCTCAGTTCAGTTCAGTCGCTCAGTCGTGTCTGACTCTTTGCGACCCCATGAAGTGCAACACGCTAGGCCTCCCTGTCAATCACCAACTCCCAGAGTTCACTCAGACTCAGGTCCATCAAGTCAGTGATGCCATCCAGAAAGCAGAGCCTGAGGAAAGGCTTGTGTGTGATTAGAGTCTCTTGGGAAGTGATCCTCTGGAATGGAGTTGGAAATGGGGTAAATCAAATGGAGAAAGAGGGAAAAATCAGTCTGTGTTATACCAGGCTGATCAGCACTCTGCGGACCTGGGCAATGGTCTCAGGGATCTTCTTAGGAACAGCGGAACACACTGAAACATCATTTCTCAGAAAGACTGATACATTATAAAAAGCGTTCTCTGTTTTGGAAAACAAACAGTATAAGCAATATGAAGAAACAGTGTTTGAATCACAGTATACCAAGGTGGACTTGTACTAATGTGAAAGATTGGCATCAATCCCAAAGAAAGAGATGAGTGGCAGGCCTTAAGGCTTTAAGGCCTTAAATATTCCTTAATGATGTGTTTGAAATTATAATATGTATATTTATCCAAATTGGTTGTTGTTCATTATTCATCTCATTTCTCTGCCTATTCTTACTTCTTAGAATAATACTATCCAGCAGAAATATAACATGAGCTGCAGAAGTAAATTCAACATTTCTAGTAGCCAAGTTATAAAAGTAAAAAGAATCTGTTGGAATTAGCTTTAATAATGTACTTTAACCCAAATATTCCAAAATATGATGATTTCAACCTACAGTCAATAGAAAAATTGTTAATGAGATATTTTACTTCCACTTTTCTACCAAGTCTTCAAAACCAGATGCTTGTTTGTTTTTGGCTGTGCTGGATCTTTGGCGCTGCTCGGGCTTTTCTCTAGTCGCATCGAGCGGGGGCTTCTTGTCATTGCCGTGCACAGCTTCTCATTGTGGCGACTCCTCTTGTTGCGGTGCCCAGGCTCTAGGGCGTGAGGGCTTCAGCAGGCATGGCACATGGACTTAGTTGCTCCGTGGCCTGTGGGATCTTCCCAGACCAGGATTTAAACCTGTGTCTCCTGCACTGGCAGGTGGATCTTTACCAGTGAGCCATCAGGGAAGCCCCTCACTCCTCAGCTCCATGCACATTTTATACTTAGAACACATCTCAACATGCACACACTGCACGTTAAGGGTTCAATGGTTGCATGTGGCTAGTGGCTAACATGTTGGACAGCACAGTCTATAATGTCCTTTATCTGTTCTTGGCCTGGTTAATTTCTACTACACTTCACGGCACACATCAGATATCACCTCTTCTGGGAGGTCTTCAAGTGTTGCCTTTTTATTTGTCTCCCTTAAGACTTCAACAACAAGAATAGTAAAAGTCTGTGTGTTCCTTCTCTAGGTCGTCATTACTTTGACTTTATAGTCATTGTATTTACCCTGATTTATGATTCTTTGTTAAATTGTCCATCATTACCACTAGACTGTGTTCCTGGAGAGCAGAAATTGTGCATGTCTTTCATCTCTGTAGTCCAGAATCTAACTAGTTTTTAAAAATTAAACAATTATCTGGAGTTAATAACATAGTGACATTAATTTATATATATATATATATATATATATATAAGGATAAAGAAACCAAGTCCCTAAAACTATTTCCATAAATATATAATGGGAGGAATGTGACTTAGAAGCAATCACTTGAATAAGAGCTAAGGATCTTAGATTTAATAATTAGTTCAATAGGAATAAATATTAGCAGTTTCGCACCCCAACATGATGACTACTAAGTTTGTATTAACAAATACAGTGAACAAAGAAAGAGTAATACACTAGACTTTGCTTTCATCTTGTCTGATCACATTTGGAGCAATAATTTTGGTGATATTATTTTTGGAAGAGTATAAACAAATTGGAATGGAGGTGAAGACATGAAATCATGTCATAAGAATACAGAATTCAGGCACTGGAGATGTTTAGTACAGAGATAAGAATGACCAAGGAAGAGGACATTCCCTCCAAATACTTGAAGGACTGTATATAAAGGATGGATTAGACTTGTGGGCTTCTAAGAAATTAAAACCAGATTTATTAACGTAGGTTGTAAGAACTCACACTTCAACCTCACATAAACAAATAACTATCAGAGTCTGAAACGACGTCTGAACATTTGAAAGGCAGTTTAAAGTGTTTGAAAGTATGAATAAGCAAATTGAAGTGAGAACTGACCACCTTGGTAGGTAGGGGATTCCTCTTTCTGCAAAGTATTTAAGTACGAGCTGGATAACAACTAGGAAATGTTGTAATGGGGATGGATGGTGAGAATAGATGTACTCTGTGGTTCCTTTCAAGCCATGAATTCTCCTTCAATAATTCTATTCACTTTAAAGAAAAACAGCATTGCTTTTACTCAAGTCAGTGTTGACAGTGTACATAGCTAGTTATATATCAATCATAAGAAACTCTCCAACCAAAACAATAATGTCATTTTCCTTTGAGTAATTCTCACCAGGTTTCTGCTTTTGGAAGACTCTTTTGGTTAGAGAAAGTTCATAATCAATGTTTTCAGAATACATTTCAGGACATGAAGCAAACCTCACACCAACAATGCATTATTACTCATTTATTTTTAGCAGTTAGTCATGGAACAACACAGGTGCCCAGAATTTCCTGGGCACATAAACACGAAACCTCTGCCTCCGAGAGCTTCCAGTCTAGAATGAGACAAATATAAAACAGGAAACCTGAGCAAATACAAAACAGGAAACCTGAGCTTTACCACAAGAAGATGAATGATTAGTCATGGAACAACACAGGTGCCCAGAATTTCCTGGGCACATAAACACGAAACCTCTGCCTCCGAGAGCTTCCAGTCTAGAATGAGACAAATATAAAACAGGAAACCTGAGCAAATACAAAACAGGAAACCTGAGCTTTACCACAAGAAGATGAATGGGCATTATTGATACCTGCCCCTGTGACCTCTTCCAGACAATAATGCTTTATTTATTTAATCAGGAAGCATCAGCTAAAAAGCAGCTCAGGAAACATGTTCGTCTTCTAGAAAATATAATAATCAGGATCACAATAGTCGCTTTGAATACATGGAATTTGCTTTGAGACTCGTGAGTGGTCCTCTTGCCTTCTTCTTCATTATCTCTAATCAGGAACTTTGTTCTGAGTGCTTCCTGTGTTCTAGGAGTAGGGGATACACAGATGATTAAGACATGATTCTTGCACTAAATGAAATTCTCGTCTAGAAAAGGCAAGCTATACTAATATGAAAAACTGATTGTACGCAAGCAACAATGCCAGTGGAAAGAAGATAAACCTTTCAGACACAGCTCAGCTGGAATTTCTGAGCTTGTTTCGTTGGCAATATGGTAACACCCTGCATGTTTGTGGTGAGAAGTGAGTGAGATCTGATAGAAAAAACAAAATACAAAAATTCAGAGAATTGTTTTAGTTGCTAGGTGGGTAGACTAGATTAAGGGCTGGTGAACTTCTCCTATACAAGGTCAGATAATAAATATTTATAGCACAAAAGGCTGTTTCGTCTATCTTACAACTACTCAACTGTGCTGTTGTAGTATGAAGGCAGTCATAGATAATAAGTCAATGAAAGAAGGTGGCTGAGTTCTAATAAATTTTATTCATGAAAACAGGGGGTCTGGTCTATAATTTACTGACCCCTGGACTACACAGTGAGTGCTTTAAGAATTAAGAAGAAATAATGATTATTAACGAACTGGGAAAGTATCTTCAAAGAGGAGAGGGAATGTATTATTTGTTTATTTTGGATTTAACTTTTTATCCAAGTTAAACATGCACAGAGTAGAAAGGGTCAACTTAGTTGGCAAGATTTACTATGAAAAAACATCAGCTTTCCCCATTCCCTTGTCTGGGAGCCAATTATTTTCAACTTCTGCTGATGCTTCTAGTATTAACCTTTACGTTACAGACGTGTGTGTGTGTGTGTGTGTGTGTGTGTGTGTGTGTGTGTGTACTTCTCCAAATTGATTTTTCAATTTCAGGTACTATCTATGGAGCTTCTACTGTGGAAGATGGCGATTTCACACTTTTTCACTTACTCACCTCCCACTATATAAGCAACCTTGCAGTCACCCACCATACTTACTAGCACAGTTACATTGTAATTGTGGTTAGGTCAGTATTTAGTATTTACATGATTATGATAACTACACGTGTGACTCAGATCTGAATTATATAGTAAAACTATGGTTACTTAATCTTTTTCGTATAATGTTTTATTTTCCCTGGGTTTAATAATTTCCTTTTCTTTTCCTTTGCTTAGTTTCCTTTGTATTACATTTACTACTAACTTATCCTCAACCTCTTTAGCGACTGTCCAATTATCTTCATAAATTATTCCCAAGCAGCAGATGCTCTTACAATTTTATCTCCTGGAAGAATAATCACCTAGACCAGTTGTTCTCAACCTTGCACATTCATCAGAATTACTTGGAAGGCTCATTATAACACAGATTCCTTGGCCCCAGTCCCGAAAGACTCAAGTATTCTGAGGTAGGGATAGAACATTTTCACTTGTAACTAGTTCCCAGGTGATGCTAATGTTGCAAGCCCTGTTCCTCACTCTGAGAAGCCCTGGGCAAGGGCCCTCTGCCTTGCTATATAGTTTGGACTGGATCCCTTCTTCATTGAACACAGGCACTAAAGCTGATATTGCCCTTCACCGTCATGGGAATTTCCAAGCCTTCCCTCCTGTGTTGCTACTGAAAAATCCAGAGCCATCTAAATTCTAATCTCTGTATATTACCTTCAGCTAACAGTATCCAGCATTGTCAAATCAGCTCAGCATTATTTAGTGTGTTTTATTTTCTCTATATGTGAGCTTGTTTTAGTCAAGAACAGTGTCTCTGTCATCTTCATATTGCCCATGCCTGGCACATACAGAGAATCCAGAGCAAAGTGCTTGACTGATGATTTTCTTCCTAGAATTTTACAAAAATATTTCTTTGTCCTTTGGAGAAGACAGTGGCAACCCACTCCAGTACTCTTGCCTGGAAAATCCCATGGGCAGAGGAACCTGGTGGGCTGCAGTCCATGGGATTGTGTAGAGTCAGACATGACTGAGCGACTTCACTTTCACTTTTCACTTTCATGCATTGGAGAAGGAAATGGCAACCCACTCCAGTGTTCTTGCCTAGAGAATCCCAGGAACAGGGGAGCCTGGTGGGCTGCCATCTATGGGGTCGCACAGAGTCAGACACAACTGAAACGACTTAGCAGCAGTAGCAGCAGTGTTCTGAGAAGAGGGACTGTTAACAAATAACTCCATATAGAGGAAACAGATTTACCTAATTTTCACATCTTCCTTCAAATTTACCCATGTGCGTTTTCCCTGTTAAACGTTCCTTCTGTGTGTACTCAGTTGTTGAACATACACACAGTTGATATGTATTTATTGACTGTTTTGATAGATCTGTATTTGTTGAGAGACCTGGCACCATGCTTCCTATACTAGAAGAGATTTCTATAAGGAGTTCATTTTCTCCTAAGGGATGGGTTCAAGTTTGTTTGGAACTGATATAGAAAATCAAATGTTTAATCTAATTAAACACATTCACTCTTAACACTGCAGTTTTCCATGATAAAACACAGTTGTCTGCTGGAAACTATATAGCGAGGGAATGCACACAAGTTGCATGTAAGGCAAAAAACGCTATTAAATACTTTATTTTTTCTATTACATAATTAATGACAAGGTCCACAGAGACCACATGGATCACTGTGAATTTTGTAAAGGAGTTCTATCTTTTGTCCCTTCACATCAATATCAAAGTGTGCTCTTACATCCAAATCCATAATAATAATCTGAAAAACACCAGCAGGAGACTTAGCTGTATACAACATCAGCTTTAAGATTTCATCCAGGGAACACATTACTATACTTACTTTCCTTTTCTTATACAGCTGAAGGGGCATGTCAAGGCCACTTTGCGTACAGGACGATAATATTGTACACACCTGGGAGCAAAGGCGTGGACCTGTACACAGAAGAAAACTAGGGCAAGGTAAGTGATAAACATGGTGATAGAACTGTGATCACCTTCCTTAAATGGAAGATACATCTCTGAGAGCAATGCTGGGTGTTCAGTAGACGGACCATCATTCATCCCTTCATACACCACTGCCAAGCCCTTCTGTTTCATCTAGACCGTATTGCAGCTGAATACATCTTATGAGTTATATAGCAGTTTCTTAAAGATGAAATCTGTGTTGCAACAGGCCAAATGTGTTTGCTGTAGGCCCATCTGTCTCAGTAGTGCTTGTTCGCACACTAGCTATTTTTTCCATACTTAAGGCTATTTATTGCATATAAATACCCCAAAGCACAAATAACAGGCAAGAGTATTTTAGACAAACCCATGACATACATCAAGAGTATTCAAAGAAAAGCAGATAAGTGGGCAAAACTCTTTGTTGATTGTCAGTAACTTGTGTCACCTACCAAGAATTTAGTGGATGGGAATCCAAAGCTTTTAGCTCTCTTAAATCAAGGTGGTGGTGTGATGAATTAGGTATAAATCTGAATATGACACTCTTTCCAATGGGGTAAGCTATTTGCCTTAGAAAGTGTGAAATCCAGAATCTGTTCAAATTTCGCCCAGATAAGAACTGAAACTATGAAATCATAGAACACCAGGACTGGAAGGAACATCAGAATTCATTGACTAGAGGCCTCCTCCCATTGATGGTTAAGGCCCTGTTAAGCATTGAGACTTATGACTTTTCTAGCATTTGGTTGGCTATTTCTTGTGATGGAGGGACCTTCCTGAGACCATATTATGCTGTGTTCATTCTCTGACTGGACTGTTTGATCATTCACATATTTGTGCTATGTTGGAACAATTTAATCACTTAAGCCATTCGTACTGATTAAATGCTTCTGGTGTCCCAGGAATTGTTCTCGGAACTGAGATGTTTCCTGTACCACTAAGTATTCTTTTATTTAGAAGTACCAAACTCAGACCAACCAACCCAAATGTATTATTTAAGCCAAAAGATTTAAATAAAACTCTCATATTAGTGAAAAATCCATGAGTGGATCTGATTTTGATGTGACTGGATTCTGGAGCTCAAATGACTTCATTAGAAGGAGGTTTTTATTTCTTTGCTCTCTTTTTCTCTGTGCTGACTTCATTCACAAGCAGGCTTTCAACCTTGTGATGACAAAATTGCAGACACAGGTCAGGATCATATATTCTCAATCTTCCTGTAACTTTTCAGCTTGCCATCTGAAACCAGAATAAGTATAATTCTTCCTTTATATGACAGACTTCAACTATGATGTCTCTCCTTGAGTCTTTTGCTTTCCAAAGTGATTTCTCCATTCTTTCTATCTGTCCATAGACATTATAGAGTTCTTGATGTCTGCTGCTGCTGCTAAGTTGCTTCAGTCATGTCCGACTCTGTGTGACCCCATAGATGGCAGCCCACCAGGCTCCCCCATCTCTGAGATTCTCCAGGCAAGAACACTGGAGTGGGTTGCCATTTCCTTCTCCAAGGCATGAAAGTGAAAAGTGAAAGTGAAGTCACCCAGTCGTGTCTGACCCTCAGCGACCCCATGGACTGCAGCCCACCAGGCTCCTCCGTCCATGGAATTTTCCAGGCAAGAGTACTGGAGTGGGGGTGCCATCGCCTTCTCTGTCTTGATGTCTAGTGCTTACTAAACATTTGAGTGGACAAGTGAATGAATGAATGAATAAACACTTTTTCCAAGCTAATATGTGAATTATTTGGGGGTCAAGTTTAATTGTGCTTAAAAGTTAACGTTCTTTTCACTCCCCACAATGTCACTACTTTGTCTCCAGTTACGCAAGCAGACAAGCAAAAGAAGCAGCACAATGTCACGATGCAGTGCACGAGGAGCTGTAATGAAGGGCGCAGCAAAGCTTGTGAACACCTTCACTTGAAGGCCTAAATTAAATACTTGAGAAGTTTCTGACCAGAGTATGTCATTTACTACACACTAGTAACAGATGGTAATGAGTAAATTTATAGGTAAATTAGAAAAAAAATTTGTTTACAAAGTTACATTTTCATTAGATTTTTATGCTTTTAAAATTATATCCCCAATGAAATGAGCGGTACTCAAACTGTACTCAAGCGGTACAGTGAATAGTGCCTTTTATTAATATTTTCATTTATTTCCTCTGATTTTCTTTTTTTTTTTTTTTTAACGATAAAACTGTGATTGAAATTATATCTAGTACTGGAGCTATGTGGTAAGATCCACATAGTCCTTGCTTCAGAGACTAGCATGAACTAAGTAAATAGGGAGTCCTTCATGTTACAATGTTGGGAATAAGGAAGCACAAGTTTGCTATGAGAGCCCCTTACAGAGTCTGTGGGCAAGGTGAGATTAGAGAAAATGTTTCAGAGGAGCTGTTAGCTGAGGGCAGAAGAATTTATAGACATTAGACAGGTAAAGAAAAGTGACCTACTCATTATTATGACTGATTTATAGTCATGGTATGGAATTAAGAAAAAGGGCCCTGGGTTTTTATTGCTCATCCTTTGTGACTTACCTTGGACTAAACCAGCTCTGCTTGGTTTCATCCATTGGTGTGAATGATATCCAGTTGATTGCAGAGCATGCATTCCTCTGATAACAGCACAAATGGAGAAAACAGCCTACCATTTTTTGTGCCATGCCTCCTGCTTCTGGCCTCCTAACTACTCCTCTCTGTGTAAGAAGGGGCATGTGATTTGGCTGGGCCAATCAGAGCACTGCATTGTGTTCACCATAGTGACTGTTTATGGTAATGGGTGACCCAATCTTGACCTATGAGTATCAATCTTAGAACTTTTTATGGTACCACGATGAGGACCATTCTTTCTTCTCTCTTAGGGTGCTAAGCTGGCTGGTTGGAAGCCTGGTGTGGGTGGCCATCTTTGCACCATTTGGCAAATGTTTGACTGTGAGGCCTACTGATATAGAGGACTGCCGCTACTGCTAAGTCACGTCAGTCGTGTCCAACTGTGCAACCCCATAGACGGCAGCCCACCAGGCTCCCCTGTCCCTGGGATTCTCCAGGCAAGAACACTGGAGTGGGTTGCCATTTCCTTCTCCAATGCATGAAAGTGAAAAGTGAAAGTGAAGTCACTCAGTCATGTGTGACTCTTTGCAACCCCATGGACTGCAAACCACCAGGCTCCTCCATGGGAGTTTCCAGGCAAGAATACTGGAGTGGATCACCAGTGCCTTCTTCAACAGAAGACTGCAGATGTGAACAGGAGAGAGAGGCAGAATAATGATTGTGTAGTTGGAGGACCTGTATCCAGCTGTGCCTGCTGAAGAAGCTCAGTGTTTGGGAATTTTATGTATGCCAGTCTATATGTTCCTCATTCTACCTGAGCCAGTTGAGTTGGGTTCCAGGCATACATAACCAGTGTATCCTGCTCAGTACATTTGATTATTTTGGTTATGGTCTCAGCCAGTACTTAGGAATGCAATAATAATTAGCACATTTTTATTCTCCTAATTGAGAGAATACAGGTCTCAAAGAAATAAGGCACTTCATGGAAGCCTGGTCTGTGGTCAGCTGGACTGAATGTGGTCCACTGGATAATGAAAAGTGTTTTCTCTCCAGTTTCATAGCAGGGGCATTTGAACTTCAGTTCCATCGCTTGTTTCAGTGTGACTGAGCAAATCGTTGAGTATCTGCAGATTAGTTTTTGAAAAAAAATTGCTCTATGCATCATATTTATGATCTGAGTTTCTGTGAGTAATCTGTGAATATCATAAGATCATATTAGTAGGGTATTAATAGCACTGCCTCTGGCATTCAGCCACTTATCAAGGAGTTTCATTACCCAGAAGGAAGCCCTCAAAAACTGTTGGAAGATCTCCTGTGGTTACAGTACACCAGCTTACAGAGGGGTCCTTTGCAGATACTGAGACCCCCCTAGTGGACCAAAGATAAGAAGTAATCAGTGGTGGGATAAGAAAGAACTGTATACCCTCTTCTGTGTCACTGTCTGTTAGAGGAAACCTCAAACAGTACAGCTTAAGATGAAATATTTCACAGATATTTTAGTACATCAGATAATTTAATCTTTAATATACTTTACTCTTCTACACAACATAATTAACTGGGCTTTACTAAGTACTTATCCTCTGCCAACACTATAAATTAGTCCTCTATATTAATTAATTCATTTTATCTTTGTGACAATCTATATAGTATTATTATATGTTATTAATCAAATTTCATAGATGAAGTTAAGCAACTTGTTCAAAGTTACATGACAATAGGAGGCAGAGCTGGATTACCAATCCAGGCACTTGATTCTCAGGGTTGTACTCTGTACTATATTCCTTGCCTCGAATTATCATATGGTCTCATGGAGTTCATATTGGTTGGGTTTGATGGCAAGGTATTGTGGACATTAACATGCACAGCTTTTCTTTAGTGGCTGAAGTGACTGAAGTTTGTTTTTTTTTTTTTTTTCCTCCTCTGGCTCAAAATGGTCAGGTCTGGCTCCTTTAAGAGTCTTCTTCAAGGAGAATACTCAAGCATACATGCAGAAAGATTTCTAGGGAATGCAAGTGTTGTGATTAGTCCTACCTTTTGATTACACATGATCTGACATGTCTGAATCTCAAGCCTGGATCCAGTTGGAGCCCTTGCTAAGCAATTTATGGACTTTGGGTGGAGAAGAAACACGTATCAGTATCTACATTGTGCCCAGATAAGCCTCTTTTCAAACTGCTGAATAAAAAGTGTGTAGGAAGTATTTTATTCATTGGGTTTATAGAGGTGTCATCCATTCACTCGGAATGCTAGTACTTTCTGGTCTTGACCACTGTTTTCCTCAGTATGAACACAGGCCAGACCTTTCTGACTCATGCTAGGATTAACTAGTTGATCCTGGTCTTTTTCTGCATGGAAGTGTGTTATGTGTTGATACTCACTAGTGCATAGAGACATGGCTGAAGGTTGATGGAGGCATTGCTCCCTCCCTGGGCACGCCCTTCCTGACCTTATAAACCATACCACCTCACAAAATCTGACTGCATCAGCAGAATCCGCTCTGACCCTTCTGGCTTCCAGGTGTTTTTCTGGCTCTCCTTGGAGTGACTGTTAGCCTAATCAGGGTTTGTAGCTCAATCCCAGTTTCTCAAGCTCAGCACAGCAGACATTTGGGCTGCATACTTTTATTTTGGTGAGGGCCGTTCTGTGCCTTGAAGGCTGTTGAGCTGCACCTCTGGCTTATATCCACTAGGTGCCGGTAGCACACCCCGTGCCCCCGTGCCCTCCCCATCCTCTGCTCCTGCTCCTAAAGACCTCCAGTTGTGACCATCAGAAATGCCTCCCGACATTGCCAAAAGTTCTGGAGGAGCAAAATGTTCTCTAGTTGGGACCACCAACCTATGCCAAAACATTTTAGTTTAAAAGGATCTGCCATATACTTATAATTTTCTGCTGCTGCTACTGCTGCTAAGTCGCTTCAGTCGTGTCCAACTCTGTGCGACCCCATAGACAGACGGCAGCCCACCAGGCTCCCCGGTCCCTCGGATTCTCCAGGCAAGAACACTGGAGTGGGTCGCCATTTCCTTCTCCAATGCATGGAAGTAAAAAGTAGAAGTGAAGTCGCTCAGTCATGTCTGACTCTTTGCGACCCCATGGACTGCAGCCCACCAGGCTCCTCAGTCCATGGGATTTTCCAGGCAAGAGTACTGGAGTGGGTGCCATTGCCTTCTCCGTATAATTTTCTAGTTGTCCTCATTCATGTTTTCTCAACAAGATGGCAGATCTCTGAGACAGAGTTGTGCATTATTCTGTCTCTTTGTTCTTTCAAATATGAAGACAAAGAGAAAAGGAAGGTCAGCTATCTCAATACCTGTTGAGTGCCAACCTGTGATTTTTCCAAGTGTGTTTCATATACCATTCCATCAGTTCTTTCTAGAAATATTTATTGAGTGCCTACTTAACCATATGGTCCTTGAGAGGCAACATTCAAATTCCAGCTCATCTGCTTTTTTTAGTGTGACCTTGGGTAACACTTCATCTCTGAGTGTCTCAGTTTTTTGTCTGTGAAGTGAGGTAGTAATCTCACCCATCCCATGAGGCTCTGAGGATTACATGGATTGAAATGTTCAAAGCATTTAGAACAGGATCTGGCAACACATTGTATAAATGTCTGCTGAGCATTAACTGTCTGTGACTACATGTCCAGCATGGATTTGGTGCTGAGAACTCGGCAATGAACTAGAGGTCTTGTTCTCATAGAGCTTATATTCTAATCTGGTCTCACACAACTTTCATAAAAACTATCTATAATATAACCAGGCCCCATTTCACTGGTGAGGGAAATGTAACTCAGTGAGAGGAAGTAAATTGCTCAAGGTCACACAGCTAGCTACTGGGCCAAGACGTGAACTCTGGTTCACAGCTGTCTCTGGTAACAAAGCCACATTGAATATTTAATAGATTCCCAGTGTACTTGTCGATGTCTAAACTAAAAAGGAAATAATTTCTCTTTTCGTTTATTCTTTCCTGTTTTTGTGTTCCCTTTATTTTCCAAAGACCCTTGAAAACTTTCTTCTGAGTTTTACAAGTAAGTTTTGTTTCCCATTTCATGTTTGGGTATTTATTTTGCTTGTGACCATCCTGCTATCTCAGCTGGTGAATCAATCCCAGACCTGAGATACATGAAATTTCATTGAAATGAAATGTCCACAGTGATTCATCTTTGCAGCAAATGGGTAATGTGTACTTTGGGTTTTAAAAATAGAGATGAGTCAAGAAAATCATATGTTTCCTGTTTTAAAAAAACTTTTCAAAGATTTGGGTGCCCCTCCACCCCTTACCATCAGATTAAACACGGTGACCATAATTGGGGTACACTTCCAAAGAGAGCCAAAAATAGCTCATTCCTTTCCAATTGTAACATGTAGAAATACTATTTATCAAAATAATAATTTCAGCTATTTCTAGCCATGTTTCACGTCAGCTCAGGGACTCTCCCATGTGTCAATATTCCCCATCCGGGGGTTTATCACCACAGGGAATGTGGTGGGTGGTTAGAGGATCCTCCTTCACTCTTCCTTGCTCTGACTCTGGATGTGGGTAGCTGAGGCACTCAGGTCATGGACAAGGGCTCCCTTCTTGCTAAATGGCTTTTGTGTTATTATTTTCCCAGGACTGTGCCCATGTATATTTATGTGTGTGCCACTTCATAGTGGGTGTGACAGAAGAGCCGCAGCCAGGCTGGTTAGGCTGCAATCTGGAAAGTTGGAGGAAAAAACCCTATGTTTTGCACCTCTCCAATCCATACTTCAGTGGGAAGAACAGCCTGTTTGCTGTTACAGACTGCTTGTCTTTGGCTCATGCTGATGGCAACGAGATGTTGATTTTCAGGTTAATTGGAAAGAGTTTCGTTTATTTGAATGGAATCTTATCAAAATGCATCCTGAGCAAAACCTTCACTCTTTTGAGGTGAAGGTATGTTTTCAGAAATTTCCTTGAGTTAAAAACTAGACTGTATATTCACAATTACATCTTTGTTTGGAAAAAAGACTCAGTGCTCAGTGACCTTATAGGTCTATCTTTGTGAACAAAGAGCTTATCCAGAAGAGCAAAGAAGGAAAGAAAGAAGAAAGAAAGGATGAAAGGGAGAATGACTGCATGAATGACACTAAAGACCAAATGTGGCAACTGCATTTCTAGAAGATTCTATCTCCTCTTAGACTGGTCACCACTCCAGACTCTGAAATGCCCTCTTGGTTCCGTGTGTCTGTGTCTGCTTCTCTCCTCATGCTGACTACCAGGTTTGGAAAATCACACCTTAGTTCCATGTCACACTTCTTATCCAGGTCCCCAGATCAGCCCTCCTCTTCATCTCCAGGTGGATGCGTGGCATCTGCTGCGGCAGGTGTGTCCCACCGCAGTATGGGAGCAGCCGTGTGACATGGTGGTTCAGTTATGTGCTCACTCTCATTCCGCGATACAAGTTCTTTAAGGTGGTCTGTCAGCTGCCAAAACTGTTGAGAGAAGAGCCAGGCAGTATTGTCCCTACCCCGCCTCACATGAAGAAAACATAATCTTGTCTCTGTCTTTACCCTGCCAAGTCTCGGTATGTATTTGGCACATTTAATATGTTTATTATCAGTTATAACATGAATGATTCTGGATTTCCTACTTCACACACACACACAACACAAATACACCAAGAAAATACCAAATTTCCAATTATGAGCAGTCAGTTCTATGAGAAATACACTAACATTTAAAATACAGAAACTTCAGAAGACTGATTTAGAAACAGTACAGACTTGCTCTGCTTCAGAAGAAATAAGACTCTACTGGAAGGAGTTGGGTCTTCACCGGTGGCTCAGTGGTAAAGAACCCGCCTGACAATGCAGGAGATGCAGGTTCGATCCCTGGGTTGGAAAGATCCTCTGGAGAAGGAAATGGCAACCTACTCTCGTGTTCTTGCCTGTGAAATCTCATGGATAGGGGAGCCTGACGGATTACAGTCCGTGGAGTCACAAAAGAGTCAGACATGACTGAGTGACTCAATAGTAGCAAGGAGTTGCAAGAGATTGACTGGCAGTGAGCAAGACATTCACAGGGGATAGTTCACCAGCACCAAGCAACTCTCACTGTCTCTGAATCGGCCGTTTACTTTCCCATCCCTGTGTCTCTGATGCACCTCTCTTCTCTTTACTCGCTCTTGAGAAACCCAGGTGAGATTCAGTTTCTCCAAGACGTTTCCTACTGGTTGTCTCTTGCCCTTCACAGAACCACTATTGCATGTCTGATTGCTTCTGTGGTGATTGCAATGTCTCTCTCTGGAGTTTTCTGTATTTGACACATTAGCCTTGAATTGAGAGACTGGGTCTCATTTGCTTTTCACAGAATCTCATTGCCTAGCACAGTGATGGGAATAGTCATGGTTGTTCCGTAAACATTTAAGGAATAAATGGGATGAGTGCCTCGATGTTATACTGGGTTGACCAGAAGGTTCACTTGGGTGCTTCCATAAGATGTTATGGAAAAACTCGAACTTTTTGGCCAACCCAGTACTTGAAGTGTGAGGGATTGGCATGTAGGCTAAGAACTTAAACATTGACACTCAGAAGATCTGGATTCAAATTCATGCTCTGCCTTGTACCAGCTCTGTGAATTACAATGAAGGGAGATCATTTAAGTCTTTCCCCAGAAATACAGGGTATCCATGCTTAGCTGTAAGCTCCCTAGGATCATGTGAACTGCATAAATTGATGTAGGTATTGCAAAATTTGAATTGTACCTTGTGAAGAGATAGTTGTTAATATCTGAGCTAGTACTTAATGCTTAGTAGGCCTCCCTGCCTTCCATTTTTCTGCTCTTCCTCATTACTCTAATGCGAACGACAGCTTGGGTTTTGGTATAAGAATGTGCAGTGGGTCTGCTGCCGGGCGCGAGCGCATGACGGGTTCTGAAGAGCTGGCTCAGTGCCTGTCTTCTCTCTGAACCCCGATTCCGCTGTGGCCACTGAGCCATGGGTGTGAGAGTTCAGGACTGGGCTCTGGGTGCGTGCAATGCCTGTGAAAGAGGAATACAAAACCTGTATGTACACATAGGGATCGAATTTAGAATACTGGGCTTCACAAGCATAAATAAATCAGTCAGTCATCCAGCTCTGTAATTTATTGGATCCTCAGCATAGTCTTGAATTATTAATCAATAAACTTATGGAATATTCCCTTTTTGTGATTGCTGAAGTATTAATGGTTTTTTTCTGGTTTGAAAAAGACTTAAGTTTAGCTTCTCCATAGGGCATTTTTGAGAAATAAGAGGAATAATAGAGTAAGTGCTAAAAATAATTGTTAAATGAATGAATGCCCAGTTAATCACCACATCAGGGGCCCTCTGTCACTGGATAGAATATTCTGTGACATCCCTTTTCAAGAGTAATACTGGTAACCTCTAAGTTGAAACAGAACGTAGGGAGGTAATTCAGAAGTAAACATCTTCACAGAATCCACATATCTAGGATTTTTCAGTGTACATTAGGCTTTATCAGTACTGTTATATTTTATGATATTTGTGGCAGTGATTTAAAATAAAATTAGTTTTAAAAATAGAAATCCAAATACAGAGGGCAGAGAAAAAACTCTCCATTGCATCAGTATGAAAATTTTTATGGGATTTTTTTTTCTTCTTCTGGCTTCCTGATCTCTTTGAAAACACTCTTCTCTCTACTTATGGGGAAAAAAATACACCTACTAACAGCCTGGAGGAATTATGCAATGTGCTTTGCACAACTCCCAAAGGCCTCAGGTAACAATGTAAGTGAACCTTATTAGACAATTTTTTTTTCCCACTGTGCATGTGAAAAAATTATTTTTAAATTGAGTTTTTTTTTCTTTTGGATTCAGTAAAACTGCTCTCCTTGAATGAAGAGGAGCCACATGAGAAGGAATTAGGGCATGTTACAATTCAGCTGTTTGAGTCAGATGTAAAAAGAAAAAAAAATTGGCATTTCTGAGGTGGAAAAAGCTAGGTCTTCCTTCTGAGGAATCACAAAAATAACTGCTGAAAACCCTCACACTTTCCAAGAGAAACTTCTTTAAAAGTTATGTGTAACTAAAATAGGGAGATTATAATGGAAGTCAGTGTGCATGTGTATAAAATCCCAGAGCAGCACAGGAGGCGTGGGCTGGAAACTCAGGGTTTGTGATTTTAAATCTGTCGGTAGATTTAAATCTGTTGGCCAGGGAGCATTTAACCCTGAGTCACCTGTGTTACTTACCTGTAGAATGGAGATCTCAAAGGAGTCTCAACGAAATGAACTTTAAATTTATCATTTGGCATCAAAGGAAAACCTACTAGCTTCTCAAAGGAATGATAATACTCTTCTTAAAGGATTGTGAAAAGCTTGGCTTCTGACAGGTAGCTTAGAACAACGTCACGTGTTTCTGAAATGCCGGAGGCTTCATCTTTGGGAGCATTGTTTCAAGACCTGAGATCTTCATTGTGATTGAACCTCGAGAAAACCCCTAACCCAGCATGTGATAGTGGAAGTGATAGCTGCTCAGTCGTGTCTGACTCTTTGAGACCCCTTAGACTGTAGCCCACCAGGCTCCTCTGTCCCTAGAATTCTCCAGGCAAGGATACTGAAGTGGGTTGTCAGTTCTCCTCTAGGGCAACTTCCTGACCCAGGGATCAAACCCGGGTCTTCTGCATTACAGGTAGATTCTTTACCATCTGAGTGGTCTTCAAATGGGGACATCAGTGCTTACCCCATCATGACAAAGAACATATCAGGCCGGGTGGTCTAGTAGTTAAGACTCTCCCCTTCCAATGCAGGGGATACGGATGCAATCCCTGGTCAGGAGAGTAGGATCCCACATGTCACTCGACCAAAAAACCCCAAGAAACAAAAGCAAAACTAAAGCATTAAAAATATTAAAAAAAAAAAAGAATATATGAAAAACTACTAAAGTACAGTCATGTTAGGAACTAGGAGAATGGAAATGGAGCAGAACAGGTAAATGCATACAGGGCTTCTTTGGGGGGGTGCTTAAAAACATTCTGGAACTGGACAGAAGTAATGGTTGTACAACACTGTGAATGTGCTAAAGAACTCCACTGTAAAATGGTTGATTTGTGTTATGTGGATTTCACTTCTGTAAGAAAAAAATATATTTATAATTCAAGGCAGAAGGAGCTCGCTCAGTGCAAGCATCGCTGCATCACCTCTGGTAGACAGGTGTCGGGTCTTTTGATGATTTTAGGTAGAATGGCTGCTGTTATCGTTCTATTTGTTCAGAAGGACGGCATGAGTGGTGTTCACTGGAAAAGATGCATGGCTGAACAACAGGCGACATCTAGACATTTGGAAAAGGAGTTATGATTTTGAAAAATTGTGTTTATTTTACCAACCAATAAAATAACTGTGTTGCGACTGATTTTGACTGGCAGAAACAAGACTTAGCAGAGAGAGAGAACAAACAGGTGAGTTACAGCATGATGGCACGGGCCTTGAAACTTGACCTTCCTGGTATTGATGACGCACAGCCCTTCGGAGGCATCTTGACTCACCCAGCTTTCAAAAAGTGTCCTGTTGCAAGGAACGCAGACTTGGGAAGAATTTAGTATGACTAGAAATTGATAAAAGAGATCTCCAGAAGCTTGCCCCACCTGCTAGGGCAGAAACACCTTGCTCTACACCTTCCTTTTCCCAGGGCACCACCAGCCTTTTGTGGTTTCCATTTCCTCTCCTTTTTCATGTCTATACCCCCCATGCCTTTAGGTAAAATGGCTAGTTTCCTCTTGAACCCCATTCCTTATTTCTTGCTTGCATTGTCCCTGTGTGCTTAGGAGAAAACATTCTGGACGAAAAATGTCATATCAGGTCAGGACCAGTCAAGGATCCAGTTCCTGCAAATACATCATTTGTTTCTAATCTAATGATGAGGCTCACACCCAGGATGCTCTCGGTGGCTATGTTTCTCTCCAGGTGGAGCTCCAGACTCTCGGGTGCCAGATGATTAAGCCTGGCTGCTAGCAGGGGTTGGAAGCAGCTGCTTCCATATCAAACCTCTTTTTCTCTCAGCCAGTTGCGGCAGAGTCTACACCCAGCTGTGCTGTGAGGAGCCCACTGGCGGCTCTCATGTCTCCCGACAACCTTCATCTCGATTCTCTATAAACTTTTCTTAATATCTGCTTGTTAAACCTGACAGAATGGCATCAGAACAAAGCTAACCTGGCTGCCGAGATGCTGGCAGCATCATCTGTCAGGCCTTTTTGCTGCTTCCTTTGATAAAGTTTTGCCCGGTTATTATTACGGAGGCCTGGTTGGAGGGTGCTGAGACCTCGGCGCAGAAAGGCATCCATCTGATGCAGAAAGCTCAGAGGGTGATGTGGTCCTGGGGTGTATCCTGAGTTGAGTCATCTATTTCTTCTCCCACATTATTCCTCGTGAATACCAAGTCCACCCTCCCTATCTCTGGTTACGTAAGTGCTTTAGAAACCTTTTGAAATGAAACTTTCAAATTTGGTTGTTCTACTTAGAAATTCCAGAAGCAAGATTTTAGGCAGTTTCATAAAATGATCACATGGGTGCATTGCTTTCTAGGGGTCTCAGAGTACATTCACATCAAAGTGAGATATGAAGTCAGAGCTTCTTATATAAAGAAGAAAACAATCTTACTTGTGGTATATAGGACGTTTCCACCCTTCCCTGAAACTCAGCTGGTGCTTCAACAGTCATGCTCAGAGATTAGAGGGCTATCTGAAAGTGGAGGGGCAAGTTCTTCACATTCATATTGCAATGGGGAGCCTACTGTCTTCAGACCAGTTCAGAACCATTTCTAAGAATGGTGCACGCCCATTGCCACTGACGCCAGCTTCAAGGATTTCTGTTCAAGAATGGTTTTCCACCTGTGGTCTTCAGACAGACCTGGTGAAGCTTGGAAAAGAGCCCTGGACGCTGCCCTCTAACACTTAGCTAGCACAGTCCTTGCCAGAAGAGTAGGTGCCCCACAAATGTTGTTGGCTTAGAAGTAGAGCTGACAAGTTAAATTAGAGGGGGTGGTAGATCAGAAGTGTTCTTCCTTGAGAAGGGCATCCATAATTTAGTTTGCCAGATTTAGCCTTTAAACTTCTGGAGCAGCTTCCGCCCCGCCCACCCCCATCCCCACCACTGGCCAGAACAGATTACATGGTAGTGTTTATAGAATCTTCATTAGCATAGTCCTCTCACTTTTCTATATAGATGAGTTTTCCATATTCACTTAGTTTAACCTCTGGGAAAGGCAAGCACTAGAAATATTCTTTGTGATCATGCCTGCCCTCTTCCATAGAACGTAACTGGCCTTAGTCATAGTTAAACCTCCTTGAATGCCTTTGGCATTACACACCTGGCTGAGGGCATCATAAGAGGCGGAGGAATCAGAGCACTCTTTTTCTTTTATCTCAAGTGCTTCTTTTATATGGTATTTATTTACAAGAAGGAAAAAAAAGACATTCTCTGAAGAACCGTGGGTCATCACTTTGAGAACAATGCTACGGCATAATAGTAGTTAAACTCAGTTCATGTCAATTTCAAGTTCAAGAACAAACAGATGAGCTGCGTGGTTCTTCGCTCCCCCACACCCATACTCTCCTCCTCATGAGCCATGCCAAGGAGAGTTCCCATCTCCAAACTTTTCTCCTTATAAGGCGTGGTTTCTGCCATTAAGAAGTCTGCTTGGACATGGAAGACTTCAAGCACTAAATTATGTCTCCTGTTCCCTGCTCGCTGGCAGCAACAGTGCCAAGGTCCAAAAGGAGAACGGGGTAGGTGTGTCCGAGTAGGAGACAGTGTTCCTCCTCTGATTGCCTTCAAAGCTTTTGAAGCCATTGTGTAGTGGATCTAAGAAGATTGATCCCGAAGGTGTGAGCTCAGAGCTGCAAGTCAGGAGCTCAGAGTTGTAATTCTCGAGTTCTCATTGACTCACGGCAGGGCCTGAGGCAAACTCACTCATCTTCTCTGTGCACCAATGAATCCTCTGCAAAACCCAGGGAAATCAACACCCAGTTTCCTGATGGAGCCTATCATATGGTTTAGACATTAATAATCATGGCAAACAAATTGGATGGAAAGTACCCCTAGAGATTTTACCTCCTGAAGTCTCTACAGACTTTTAGGAGGCTTTGTCAGTCTTATTTCCAAGTCTGCACTTCCTTCTTTGAGGTCTTTCCAACTGCAGTGAGGAAATTCAGGTTCCCTGATCCTGGTAAGCACAGATGATTTCCCTTAGGTCTGTGTTACATGGTGTTTTTGCCAAAGAGACTACTTGCCTACCACAGACAACCCCTGTCCCCCACCTCCGGCTCAGCTTTAGGACTAGATACCATGGAGGACAGGAATACCAACTTCTGTGGCAAGACCACCTGGTTTCTGAGCCCATCTGGGTAAAAGCCTCCTCGTGGTCTTGGCAGAGCTGTGATGTCAGCCAAGAAGTGGCATAAAGACATCCTGTTCTGTTGACGGTCTTCTTCCACGTCTGATGAAACAACCCTTTTGGGGATAAAAATGTCAGAATGAAAAACGATGTGTCAATAAGTGGAAATTAAATGAATGTGTTCGTATTAATCTGCTACATTCTACATGTGCTTCTCTGAAGAAGTGGTGTTTATATTCAGGGCCAGCTGCAGGCTTCCAGGATGGTAAAGACAGAAAGGACCCAACAGAAATTGACCCAGCAGCCCCCACGTGGCTTCCATCTCAGCTGGATCCTCCTGCAGCTTTGCTCATTTACTTCCCTCATTGAAAAGAGTACAGTTCCTAAGTATTCCAGTTTCTGGGTGTACTGGCCTCTGTTCTCTGTCTTCCGTATTGCAGGTCTCTTGAGTCCTGAAGCATATTTCTGTCTCATCTACTTAACTCCGCTGCTAAATCTCTACCGCCATGCCTGTCTCTTCAGCTCACCAGATTTCACACTCATTTGCCAGTGGCTGTGAAAGGAAATGACAGCAGAATTTCTCATGGACCTGGCTCCCAGCCAGGATGGAAAACGTACTGAGTTGATGTCTCCCAGAGCCCTGTCTTTAGCTCAGGTGTCCCCGTTTCATTGGGCTCAGCAGACTTCCTACATCTGTGGTGTATGACATTGTAAAGAGGTCAGTCTGGAGACTCGTTTTCCCCTTCTGCGTCCCTGTTCCATGTTTAAGCCAACAAGCCTCCCCATAGGTGAAAGAACAAAAAAGTGCGATTGTATCAGTCCTGCTTTTAGCAGTGCCCTGTGGAATAAGACACCTCCTGCTCAGCATTCCCTCTACTGCTTCTGAGGTGTGAACAGACAAGCAGGATCCACGAGCTGACACCCAGGCTGTGTGAGCACCAGAGATGGTGAGCAGAACTCCATTCGTGGCTTAGGGCCTTGGAAGGAAACAATGGGATACAGGTATTCCATTCTCCTTCATTCATTTACTTAGTCTTTCTTTCACCCAGCTCTTATGTGCTGTGCACCAGATTGGCTGTTGAGATATGACAGCTGGCATTTATTGAAGGCCTGTCATAGAACAGAACCTGGGCTAAGTGAGGTCTTCTACAAACTGAGAGACAGTACTGTGGTTTTCTCCACTTTACGAAGAGGCAGTTGACATGCAGAGGTATTAAGTAACATTGCACAGTCCATAAGTGATGGAATCAGGATTTGAATGCAGACGGTCTCACTCGAAGTCCTGTATTCTTAGCAGCTACACTGCACTGCTGGAAAGCAGAATCTTTACTAGACATTGTGTGAGATACCAGGACAATTCCTATTCTCCAACAGTTAATGATAAAGAGGGAACAGACACTTGCTGCACTGCCGCTGACGCAATATAGTCTTGGCGATGTTTCTTCATGCTTAAAATGGATGTGATAATAATTCCTATTTCTTAGGTTCATTTTGAGGGTTGAATATGTTAAAATATGCAAAATAGGACAGTGCTCTGGTCACATGAGTGTTATTAGCTATTTATTATTGCTTTTATTATTGACTACTAATAGTGTTATTCATTTATGGTAAATACATGAATAACAGTTTTCATTGTGCAATTGTGGAGTAGCAGACACTATGTTGGGCTTCCCTGGTGTCTTGGTGGTAAAGAACTTGTCTGCCAGTGCAGGAGACGAGGGTTTGATCCCTGGGTCGAGAAGAGCCTCTGGAGGAGGACTTGGTAACCCACTCCAGTATTCTTGCCTGGGAAATCCAGCCTGGCAGGCTACAGTTCAATCTGGAGACTCATTTCTCCTTCTGTATCCCTGTTCCATGTTTAAGCCAACAAGCTTCCCCATAGGTGAAAGAACAACAACAATAAGATACTATGTTAATCACTTGGGGATTAATAGTGAATAGGATGTATAGTCTGTGTCCTCTTTTATTTCTTCATTTAAGTGAAGATGACCCAAAAGGTGATTCTAACGGGAAGGAAGTAAAGCCCTATAAGACAATACTCATACCTGCTTGAGACAGAGTAAAGAATTCATCCTAACTCTCCCAAGAACATAGGAGTCTCCTGAAGATTAACTTGAGAAGGGGGCAGAGAAAATGCTGTAGTTGGAGTAGAGAAGGTTGCTTGGAAGTTGTTAAGGCAGAAAGGTGAGGCGTGGCAGCTCAGGGACTCCACAGGCCATCTCGTCTTCCCCATTTCTCTAGTGGGTCACCCGAAAGCTGTCCTGAAAACTCCTGGATAGGTTCGCCCATCCTCTGTGATTGGAAAGGGGGAAAGATAGAGTCACTGAGACTCCCTGGTAAGCTCCTTCCATTGTGTGTTGTGGATCAACTCCATTGAGTAAAGGACATCAATTTTCTCTGGGCTTTCAACACGAGAGTATGTTGTGTAAAGAAGGAGGGGGGCACAGGAGTTTAGGAGGAAATGGGACTCTGTAGACTTATTTGCTTTGTTTCAGGAACATGCTATGTACAGGGACAAAAGTACCGGCAGGAACAGTCTCTGTCATCAGTGAACTTGAACCCTTTCTTCACTTTGATCACCGCAGAGATGTAGTCACTCTACTCCTCGGTCTTACAGATAATATTGCCGTGCACACTGTTTGGTTCCCTTTATTGCTCCCAAATTCAATTAGTTAGAGACTGAGACTTATGTAACTGCTTTGATTCAGAAAGAAGTGTTCCCAAGCAGGACACAGAAGTGGGATTTGCAAACTCCTTTGAAGATCATGAAACTGATTTGTCTTGGTTTTGCTGGTGGTAAAAATCTTGGGTATGACCGAGTTGCCCAGAAATGATGAGATGACCCCTTATTCCCTGCAATGACATGTCCTTTAGTTTCTGCAAAGAGCAAACAGAGATATAGGGCCACTGGAGTCTCGGATAGGGCCACTGCCACCAGCACGTCCTGCCTCCTCTCCTCCAAATTCCTTTCCACACTGGAAATGGGCTTCTTTTTCAGATTGCAAAATAATAGGGTCTCCCTGCTTTTTTCTACCCAGAGCGCCATTTTCTGCCTCCCACAGCTTTCTTTGTTTGGAACTGTTCATTCTTGGCAGTGATATTCTTAAACCAGGGAAGAATGAGGAAATTTCACTGTCTTGGTGAAATTACCTCATTTAGGAATAATTGGTATTCACAGAAGAGATGCACATTTTCATCCACCTAGTAATGAACAAATTAACAAGACACCTACTGAGTTGTGTTAACAAAATTACCAAATGTAAAAGGAACTAATTACTCTCCACTTCATCCAGACAAGCTCAAAACTGCATTCATAATGGGTTTTGTGGCTGACTTGATGTAGACTGCAGAGAAAGGAAATAAACAGGTGCCTGGTGATCAAAGACTCTGTCCTTGGTGATAGTTTTGGAGGGGGTGCCTGCTTCTCAAGAAGGCCGATTGCTTCTGGAAGCCTTTCTTCCTTGCTGGTACAGATGCTTATAACATGCACGCTTTCTTTTCAGAGATAACTGATTGCTATCCATTAAACAGCAACCAAAGCATGCAGAGATGAATTTCAGAAACAAGTCATCTTTTATGAAGCAATGTAGGCAGCAGACTGCCTCTCTGATTATGGGGTCAGCTAGCCAAATTCACAAGGGACTCCTGGCCCAGTGCCTGAAAGAATTCAGGCTGAGGGGAAGATTTCTGATAAAAGTAGAGTTCCCCTACATGTACTGGACTTTTGGTGTTTACTCATACTGAATACTTCTTTTTTGGAGGATGTTTGGAATAGGCTGGTGGCAGGGTTTCAGCCTAGACAATTGTTTGGCCCTGCTTTCCTGAATTAAATCTAATTGCATGTGATAAATATGTTTTCATTAGAATTTATAGTAAGGCTCCAGAGGAATTCAAAGTAATTTTTTGGACTATTTAGTTTCAACTAAAGAGCTCAGCAATTAAAATGGGAAATACAAGAAAAAATAGGTTATTATACAGGCTAATATGAGGTAGGACATGAAAAGAGTTTTTAGTCATTGCACACATTCATTCATGCATTCATCCATTCAACAAGTATTATTGATTGGCTGATATGTGCCCTTAAAGTTCTAAATGCTGGGGATAAGACAAGAAACAAATGAAAAAATGTTCTTCACTCAATGTAAATTCTGGAGAGTAAAGAGATATTAAAAAAAATTAAAAAAGAAAAAAGATAACTTCTGAGAGTGATAATTGTTGGGTTTGTTCAGGTTCTGAAGAAACTTGTTGGCCAACCCAATACTGCTATGGTTAAGTCACTTCAGTCGTGTCTGACTCTGTGCAACCCCATAGACGGCAGCCAACCAGGCTCCCCTGTCCCTGGTATTCTCCAGGCAAAAACACTGGAGTGGGTTGCCATTTCCTTCTCCAATGCATGAAAGTGAAAAGTGAAAGTGAAGTCGCTCAGTTGTGTCTGACCCTCAGTGACCCCATGGACTGCAGCCCACCAGCTTCCTCCGTCCATGGGATTTTCCAGACAAGAGTACTGGAGTGGGGTGCCATTGCCTTCTCCATGGCCAACCCAATAGTATGAAGTAGAGGAGACAGGTGGTGTGATGGAGTGATGGGATGAGGGAACAGACAACATCATAAAGTGAGGTGGTCAGCAGAGGGTTGGAGATGTGCTCTTCAGGTCAACTTAATTTTTGCCAGCCTAGATTTCACAAGAGAATCAGTTTGAAAAACCAGTCTCCAAAGTCTTAACGAGTACAGATTCTTTGATTAGATTTTCTGCATTTGATTCTGCTTTCATTGCTCAGCGACATGTTCTGAGGTGCTGATTGTCCTTCATTTCTGCACTTTGTATTAAATTTCCATCTACCACTATAAGGGGAGGCACCCTTCATTTGCTTCTGGGAAGTCAGTGAGGTCACTTCATTAAAAGAGAACAGACAACATCATGAAGTGAGGTGGTCAGCAGAGGGTTGGAGATGTGCTCTTCAGGTCAACTTAATTTTTGCCAGCCTAGATTTCACAAGAGAATCAGTTTGAAAAACCAGTCTCCAAAGTCTTAACGAGTACAGAGTCTTTGATTAGATTTTCTGCATTTGATTCTGCTTTCATTGCTCAGCGACATGTTCTGAGGTGCTGATTGTCCTTCATTTCTGCACTTTGTATTAAATTTCCATCTACCACTATAAGGGGAGGCACCCTTCATTTGCTTCTGGGAAGTCAGTGAGGTCACTTCATTAAAAGCTTCCCATTTTGCTAAATGGTGACATATTGAGTGGATCTCAGCATTAAAACAGACATACCTGAGCTTGGAGTAAGTGTGGGTGGAAACAGAATCCAGAATTCTAGGAAGAAACTTCTGAGTTCCCACCTCATAAACACACACTGTCAAGGTAAGAATATGGTAGGGCTGCAGACTGGGAATCAAGCCCTATGCATTGTGAGTCAGAAGAGCTCAGTGAATGCTGGTTGGTTGTATTAGTAAATGAATGAATAAAGGATGAATGAATAAATGGAATCAATCTATAGTTCTTGGAAATGTTATCAGGCATTAGGGGGTGGAATCAAAATATGCCAATAGGAAAGCCAGTACCACAAACATATATGCATGTTACATGCAAACACAACTTATACTGAGAATTTTTCCAAAGCAAGAACACCAAGGGCCTTCTCTGAGTTGGCTGAAGTAGAAGGTTCTATATTAACATTTTTTTCTTCAGGGAAAGTTGCATTTGAGACTTGAGTCCTAGAATGTAACCTCCTATTTCTGAGAATAAGTCAGCTGCCTTCACTTTTCTGATATAGCTGGGGTCATCCCAAAGTAAACAAATATGAGAACATTAGATTTTCTTTATAATAAAGCTAGAGATGAAGATAGGAGAAGGTGGTAACATCAAAATGAGAGGACCACTTAGCTATTTGGTTACTACTGCGAGGTA
The DNA here is from genome assembly GCA_006408675.1 of Madoqua kirkii. Taxonomy (NCBI): domain Eukaryota; kingdom Metazoa; phylum Chordata; class Mammalia; order Artiodactyla; family Bovidae; genus Madoqua; species Madoqua kirkii. Next base: position 23,195 of record SJYC01106163.1, on the reverse strand, counting down.
GTGGAAAGAGCAATAGGTCAAAATCACGAGTCAACCAGTGGCTTGGATAAGTTAATTAACTTCCCTGAACCTCAGTTTTTAAAATGTAGAGGTTGGTTTTTTAAAATCAATTTTCAAAGTATAGTGTATTGAGAGTAGAATACACTACATCTTTATGCCTCCTTGTCAGAAGTTCATAATGACACTGGCATTAAAAGGCTCTGAAAGTCTTATAATAAAGATATCTACTACACTTGGTTTGAAAGAATATTTCCAAAACTTTTTTCCTTTTGATGACTGTTGACATGCAATGGAAGTGTTTTTCCAATAAATGTGAACTTTGGCTGCTGTTCATGACTCTGTAGCTGATATCTGTGTACACACACGAACACACATGCACACACACTCATACCCACATGCATGCTGAATATCCACGTCATCTTCTTTCCCAGCAGAATGTCATTTATTTCCCATTTTCCCTCCATGTAACTGAAGCTCACTGTAAGTTCGGTTCATCTCATTTTAAAATGCTTGTCATAAGAGAAGTCTGCTCCTATTAAAACTCTTAGCAGGAATCACAGCTTCCTGAATATTCTAAAGACCAGTCATCCCCAACACCTAATCAGGATTTTAGGTAAGAGCACAGGGAGAGGGGCTCTTACTGCGTGTAGGTCTTCTGCTAATTTTTCTGAAATGGAATTACCCAGTCTCTGGTTATTCTTTTGTACATATAGGGAGGGATATAGGTCAGAGGAATTCACTTAAGGAGGTGCCATTTGCTAATGTTCAGAACCTAGGTAAGGATGGCACCGGTTTTTGAGGCTTTTCTCGATTCTGTTGGCTTTGTGATCTGTATAGCAATCCGCTTTCCCTTCTCCTTCATCATTTTCTGACTTGGCCACTACTGATTCTTCAATTCCAAACATAGTTTCTGGCATGGAGATAATAAGTATTCAGTTAAAAAAAATGGTGGAATAAATGAGTGAGTCAGAGAAGGAAGAAACGGAAGAAGGAAAGGAAGAAAGAGTGGGAAGGAGGGAGGAAAGAAAGAAAAAAGAAAGACATAGTCTCTTATATCCCCTACTACTATAATCTGAGCGCTTCCTGCAGGTTTTCACAAGCAGAATTCTCATTTCACACTGTCTTACGCGGTACCCAGAAGGCTTCTGCTCTCACCCGAGTTGAATGCTTGTTTTACTTCCAATTATCTATAGCATCTGCTTTTATAAGCTAGTGGTGGCCACTTGTTACCAGAGATACTTTGGGAATAGCTAAAGGCCAGTCAATAACATGCTGATACTTTTGGAGAGATTCTGTGCCCAACACATAATTGTTGGAAATTTTATGCCATTGTTTGGCTCGAAGCACAGCATGTAGTTGTCACAAGGGGACATTTGCTCTGGGGATGAGTATGACATTGATAGGATCTAATTTCACACCCAGTACAACAGGTTGAAGAGCATCACTACTTTGCAGACCTTAACGTTTGTCTGCTGCTTGGTGCCTTTTTTGTTGCCAGACTCTATTTCCTAGCTTGCTCTGCCAAAACTGGCAGGCTAGCAGCTTTTCAAAAAAAAAAATGGGCAGAAGATAAAATTTTCTGTAGCATATGAGGAAAGATGGGAAAAAAATGAAAGCACTCAAATGTCCTTGTACAAATGCAAAGACTATAGGAGGTTGGCAGGATGATAACTGTGCATCTGAGTGAAGGAGGTTATGACTACATTTAAATAAACAAAATCTGCTGAGATCATGTTTGTTGCTAAGATGCCATCCTTAAAAGATAAATACCATAGAGGGATTGGAGAAGGGAAAAAAAAGATAAAGAGATACCATCCACATCAAAGTGTTTATATACATATGAATGGGCTCATACTTGTGCTTAGCATTATTGTTTAGTCATTAAGTCGTATCTGACATTTTGCAACCCCACGGATTGTAGCCCCCTAGGTTCCTCTGTCCATGGGATTTCTCAGGCAAGAATACTGGAGTGGGTTGCCATTTCCTTCTCCAGAGTCTCTTCCCAACCTAGGGACTGAACCGTGGTCTCCTGTGTCGGCAGGCAGTTTCTCTAACACTGAGCCACCAGGAAAGCCCCTCTCTTAGCATTGAGATAAGCGCTAAGTTGAGTTGTAGCTTTGAGACAACAGTTTGTAAAAGGTGTACAACATGTTGCCTACTTTCAAAATGCTTCCAGTATTGTGATAGTTGCTGCTGCTGCTGCTAAGTCACTTCAGTTGTGTCCGACTCTGTGCGACCCCACGGACTGTAGCCCACCAGGCTCCTCCATCCATGGGATTTTCCAGGCAAGAGTAATGGAGTGGGGTGCCATTGCCTTATCTGGTGATAGCTGCTACATTCTTTGAAAAATGTCTAAGACTAGGTTTTACTTTTCCTATTTAAAATCACTGGGACTTAATTTATGCATTAAATATATTAATTGAAGATACAAATAAGCAAAGAATAGATGTAGCTTCAATCCTAAGAGATGTTGTAAACTATGAGAAGATTCACAGATGAATCTCAGACATGGCAGAATGTGGTGCTCACCCAATTAACTGTACCAAAAAGTTTACTAGGAGTTCGGAGATTGCTTTTCTCTTATATAGTCAAGGCAAGTCTTTTTGGGGAAGGTGGCATTTGAACTGCCCCTTGAACAGTTGGTAAGATTTCAGGTAGAGGAGATATGTCTGGGGAATTAATTGCAAAAGGAGGTGAGCAGAGGTGAGAGGGCAGAAGAGACTTCTCTATGGCGAGGGTACTTCTTTGCTGTATTTGCACTGCTGGCATTGTCGTCTCCAACTGGACACCCAAGTCAGGAATCTGCAAGTCCTTTATGACTCCTCATTTTCCCTCACTCCTCACATCTAATGAATCACTGGTGTTGTTGTCCAGTTACCAAGTCATGTACGGTTCTTTTTGACCCCATGGACTGCAGTGCACCAGGCTTTCCTGTCTGTCCTCGTCTCCCAGAGTTTGCCCAAGTTCATGTCCATTACATTGGTGACTCCATGTAACCACTAAGTTCTACTGAATTCACTCCTTATACCGCCAACAACTTGACCCTCTTCTTCCATCATCAGTGGAACTGCCTTCTTGAGGGGTTAGCAGCTTCTTACTTAGATTTGAGCAGAAGCCTTGTTTCTAGATTGTACCATCGTAATCAACCCTGTATAGGGCTTCCTGCTAGAAAGATGGTTCTATAGCTCAAGTTTCATGATGCCACTCTTGCTTAGAATCTTTCCATGACTCTCTGTTGTCTACAGGATGAAGTCCAAACTCCTTAGCCTGCCATGGATGTCTGCCATGAACTGGCTTCTGCCTACATCTCCAGCTTCATCTGCTACCTCTCTCTTCATGATGGGCTTTTCTTAGTAGGTCATGAGAGACGATCGTAATTCCTCTTGCAAGAAAAAAGCAAAATCAAATAGAAAGGTTAGTTACTCTCTCTTTGCAGGAAACATTGAAGAGTGAAATGATTGCATACCTAATTTGAAGTCAATAGACATGAATTTGAATTCTGAATTTGACGCTTAATAGTTGTGTCACTCTGGGCAATTTACATAACTGCCGTAAGTCTCACAAATTCCTAGTGTAGATTAAACTCAGTGATATAGGCAAAGTGATTACCAAAATTGCTGGGATGTATTACCCTCTGTACATGCTTAATAAATGGTAGTCAGCTTGTTATCTTTGCCTCTCTTTTTCCTTCTCCTCCCTTTTCCCTTCTCCTTCTCTCCACTTCCCTCCCTATTCCTTCCTTCCTTCTTCCCTTCTCTTTCTTTGTTTCTCTCTCTTTCCTTTCTTCCTTCAAGCCAGAAGTCTGCTTAGAGGACCAGGAGCCAGAATCAATGTGTACAAATCGATTTTTGCAATAGATTCCAAATCTATGTTGAATGAGATGCATTGCAAAGCCTCAGAACATAAAATGGAAAAACAAGATCAAAAGTAAAATTACACAAATAACCTATAACACAAATACAAAAAAAAATGGAAACAACTTTCTACTAGATATTTGTCTATTAGCACTCTATATTTAATGTATAATTAAACATTATTCTTTACTATGATGTTGGAGATTGTTTCTATTAAAATTAACACACCAGCAGTACATTTATTAAGAATCTAATTTTCCCAACACAAAGCTAATGGGCCATTTTGGTTATTGGACACAATTATCTAAATATAATGCCTAGGACCTATGCACTTTTCAAGTACCTGAAAAATAAAAGGGAGTCTGTAATCTCAGAAGCTCATCTAGTCATAAAAGATATAATTAAAACTGCCAGTGGAAACCAATGCATGGAAAGTTAGTGTAATTGAAGTTCTGACTTGCAGAACTGACGTAGGGATCGTGAGATTATGATCTCACTATGGTGTTTTAGACATTTTCAACAGTGCCTAGACAACTTGTAAGAATCCAAAGAAATAAAGTCAAGAGGTAATGACTGAATGATTGAGTATGTCAGAAACAGTCTGTTTTGTGGAATATGTATAGACCTGTATTTACTTTAAAAGAGAGAGAGAGAGAAAAAAGGTTAATGAATAAATTAATCTTCATAACAGCCCTGTGAGTCATATACTATTTTGTTTGTACTAGTTTGTGGAGATGATTGTTTTGTTATCTCTTTCATTCTGTATATCTTTTAAAGACTTTTCTTAATGTGTGTTCATCATAGTTGATTTGTTGCACCAGGCATTTTTAGAATGGGGATTTTGGATTATGTAATATAAGTCATGCATCTAGAGTAAAAACTTAATCTCTTAAATATTGGAAATAGACAGGTACTGTTGTTGAAGAAAATAGTTGTAATTACTCTTGAAATTAATGAAGGAAAATGTTAGATGTGTTAGATGAAGAACTCAGATTATCTTTAGCTTAAAAATGATCTGAATAAGATAAAAAGTATAAGGGGATTAAAAACTGAGTATGTATTTAAAACAAGTGGAGGAAAGATGCAAGAACTGAAAGAGTTAATTTTAGTGAATATAATTAAGTGTTAATGGAGGAAGAAATACATTCTAAATGTTAAACAAGAAAGGCCATGGCAATATGATGAATACAAAATGGCTAAATTCCTGACCATTTATATTTCTAATTTTATTTAAACAAGAAAAGCACAGATAAGAAAGTCAACTATTAGAAATTAATGAAGACCTTTTGGGAAAAGAAGAAAGTAATTGGCAGAAAACTATCACCAAGGCTTGAAATATGAAAAGTTAAGAAACTATATACATCCAAAGGTGAAACAAAATTGGTATCCTTTATGGAGCTGCTTATAATGACTTGTGAAATGTGCCAGGGGATTAGAAACTTTCTAGGCTGAGTGGGGAATGCAAAAGTCGCTCTATTAATACTGGTCTTGTCCAGTAGGTGTGACATCAATGCTTGGTAAAATGGAGAGATGATAATGTACATGTTCTAATAGGTCTAAATACTTTATAAGTCACTGTCAGGGAAACTACTCACTAGAAGTAAATCTGGCACTTGTTGAAGACTGCATTGAGTAGTCTTTAGGGACTTATGGTAAATAATAAAAATAATAATAACCAACACGGTGTGCCAGAGACTTGTTTTATAAGTACTACTCATGTATACATTTATTTAATGCTCAAATAGTACAATGAAGCATATACAACTATTGTTGTTTTAGTGACTAAGTGGCTAACTCTTTGTGACCCCATGGACTGTAGCCCACCAGGCTCTTCTGTTCATGGGATTTCCCAGGCAAGAATACTGGTATGGTTTGCCATTTCCTTCTCCAGGGGATCCTCCCAATCCAGGGATCAAACATGTATCTCCTGCATTGGCAAGTGGATTCTTTACCTCTGAGCCACCTGAGAAGCCCTGTTTATAACTGTTATCTCTAGTTTATACAGATGAGGAAACTGAGGCAAAGAGGTCGAGAAACGCATTCATGGTTAAATAACAGGGATGACACAGGTACCTGCTGAGGGTCACTAAATGATGCAAAAGTGTTCATCCACTCACTTACCAGCTATTTAGGTCCTACCTTTCATGTGTCTGTGCTTAGTAAAGGAGATAACCCTGTAGGTGCAAAAAAGATGAAACTTCTGCCTTTGTCAAGTTGGAATCTACTTCCAAGTATTAGAGCTTGAGCCATCAGGGCCAAATGTAATAGCCAGCTGCACATCACTTAGACTGCACCCCTGATGTACTACAGGCATCTCTCAGGCTCCTGTTTAGATATTATTGTTATTTTTTAATTCCATGGAAGGGCACTGTTCATCTCTGGGTGTCAACATTTTCTAATGGACCTCAAGAACCTTAAAGCTAGAAAATTAACATGAGATCCACGACTCAGATGTAACTATCTAGTTTCCATTTGGATGTAGGAAGACACACCACAGGGAGCTCCTTTAGGCATATGTATACTAGAATGGTCAGCGTTCGGGTCAGGCTGTCTAGGTTTGACACTCATCTCTGGTGCCTACTATCTAGATGACTTTGAACAAGTTACTTAGCCTCTCTATAAAAGACAGAGAATAATAGACACCATCTCAGAGTGCTGTGGCAGGAATTGGATAAGATGCTATAGGTACAGACCAAGTGTGGCATGAATGTTAGTGATAAAATCCTGATGCTCTTCACGGTGATGATATGTTAATGATGATGGCAGCCACGGTGTATGCAATGGAATAGTTCGTCTGTTGTTGGCTCATGCATTCTCTCTCTCCTTTCTTCCCTAAAGCCAACTACTTAATATTCAGGGTCTCTCTACTACACAATTTTCAACTCGTTCCAGTTCATTGTGTCTATCATCTCTGAGCAAAGGTAATAACATGTTAAAAAGCAGTAGGGATCACTATTACCCATTGAATCGCTTATGACCCAGTCACTGCCGTGGGCCCAAATCATATATTAAATATATTTAATCCTCTCAATAACCCTACCAAGGAACAGAGACTTAATTAAAGAAGCAACTAGAAACAAGTGAGAGCAAGAATTTGAAATCTTGTGTGTCTGACTCAGAGTCCAGGCATTTTCACCTTACTCTGAAGGAGAATACTGAAAAGACAATAAAGCACATGGTAATGATTTACTAAGTGCACAGTTCAGTTCGGTCACTCAGTTGTGTCCGACTCTTTGTGACCCCATATATCGCAGGACGCCAGGCCTCCCTGTCCATCACCAACTCCCGGAGTTCACTCACATTCACGTCCATCAAGTCAGTGATGCCATCTAACCATCTCATCCTCAGTCATCCCCTTCTCCTCCTGCCCCCAATCCCTCCCACCATCAGAGTCTTTTCCAATGAATCAACTCTTTACATGAGGTGGCCAAAGTACTGGAGTTTCAGCTTTAGCATCATTCCTTCCAAAGAAATCCCAGGGCTGATCTCCTTCAGAATGGACTGGTTGGATCTCCTTGCAGTCCAAGGTACTCTCAAGAGTCTTCTGCAACACCACAGTTCAAAAGCATCAATTCTTTGGCGCTCAGCTTTCTTCACAGTCCAACTCTCACATGCATACATGACCACTGGAAAAACCATAGCCTTAACTAGACTGACCTTATTCAGCAAAGTAATGTCTCTGCTTTTCAATATGCTATCTAGGTTGGTCATAACTTTTCTTCCAAGGAGTAAGTGTCTTTTAATTTCATGGCTGCAGTCACCATCTGCAGTGATTTTGGAGCCCCCAAAATAAAGTGTGACACTGCTTCCACTGTTTCTCCTTCTATTGGGCAGTAAATGTTATAAATCAAAATATTATAGACTCCTCTGTAGGAACGGAGTGACACCAATGAGCTATTGTTGTTTACTTGCTCAGTTGTGTTTGACTCTTTTGTGACCCCATGGACTGTGATCCCCTGGGTACCTCTGTCCCTGGGATTTCCTAGGCAGTAATACTGGAGTGGGTTACCATTTCTTCCTCCAGGGGACCTTCCTGACCCAGGAATCAAAACTGTGTCTCCTGCCTTTGTACATTTTCCTTTGTACTTACCTATCATTTTGCAAGAAAATATTCTGAGATTACATAATCTTCTGGCTTCAACAATGTCTACCTCCTGCTTGATCTGTGATAGTTACTTAATGGTAATTTTCTACTTCCATCATTTCTTTTGCATTTATTAGCTGGTGTTCTTGTTTTTTAAAATTTTTATTTGTTTACTTATTTATAAGCCTGGGCACTCCAGGCTTTCTCTAGTTGTGGCGAGCGGGAGCCACTCTCGAGCTGGAGTGCACGGGCTTCTCATTGTGGTGGCTTCTCTTGTTGCAGAGCGTGGGTTCTAGAGCATGCAGGCTGTGGTAGTTGCAGTTCCCAGGCTCTGGAGCACAGGCTCAATAGTTGTGGTGCACAGGCTCTGTGGCATGTGGGATCTTCCCAGAGCAGGGATCGAACCCTTGTCTCCTGCATAAGCAGGTGGATTCTTTAGCCACCAGGGAAGCCTCTAGTTGGTCTTTTATTTTAAGAAAGAACTCTTGCTTCTCCCACTTGTCAGTATGGACTCAAAAATTCTGACTTCATTTAATTGGTGTATTTCATTATTCTCATTACTTACTTTGATGCTCACACTCTTCCTGATGTCCAACAGGAGTCCCTCCTTGTGGGTTTTTTTTTTTTTTTAATTTTTCTATCATTGTTTGAGCATTTCCTCACCTTTTGATCACAAGTTATTTCAAGTTTATTTTGTACTTTGCCTGTCATAGCTCTGAAACCAGTTATTGCTCCAAACAACCCAGATTCCTTTTTGTGGAGGAGGGTATTGAGAAACCAAGATCTGGGTGTTTAGTGTAATCAGTGTTACTGGGGTGTTGTTCCTTTTTGGCCCTCTCAGTGGATAGGATTAGAAATAAATAAATTTTTATATTTACACACAAATAAATCATATGCAAACTTAAGCCTATAAATATATCTGTGTGTGTGCATGCATGCCTATGTGCTCAGCCATGTCCAACTCTTTGTGATGCCATGGACTGCAGCCTGCTGGGATTCTCTGCCCATGGAAGTTTCTAGGGAAGAATACTGGAGTGTGTTGCCATTTCTATATGCAAATACATGTACACATATGTTAAAAAACAGGAAAGCAAAAATACAAAGGGAAAATGAACAGTAGGAAAAAGGAAGAAAAATATTACATGTTAAAAATGTTTAAATATAAGTAATAGGCAATTAACGTGTTTTGTTCACACACTTGTGATCAAATTGGAATTGCACAGGGGAAAAAGCATTAAGAAGTAATAGGGGGAAAATGTGCTCTCTTACATTAGGGCTATGTTAAGGCAAAGAAGTAGCAGAAGGAGGACTTTCTGGTATATACAGAGAAAAAAGTCATTAGAATAAAACCTAAGGCTGAGTAGACATTTGGGTCAGGTTCTTTAAAGGGATGAGAATGTTTTCTGTTAATTTACATTGTCCAAGCCTTGAAAATGGTCACTTATTCAGTCGAAGTAACTGTTTAGAAAGATTTTATCAATTTTCTTTTCATTGGATGAAGTTTTCATGTAAATCTTATGGGATACATATATATAATATTCTCCATGAACTGTGGCGGTGATGTCAATCCAGAGTAGAAATCAGTGTTCTCTAGGATCTTTACCTCGGTCACACAGGTCATGGCAAGTTAAGAAAGGCTCTAGGATTCATTCTTAGGGTAGAAAGGGAAAGCCCTGCAGACAAAGCCATATGGACTGACAGGAAGAGGCCCCATAAAAAATATTAATAATAACACAACAGCAACTGTGTTTTGTGTATGCATGTGTTTTAGAAAGATGTATGCAAATGTAAACAAAACACATTAATTCATTTTCTCTAAAGCATAAACAAACATTGCCTTGTTTGGCAGAATCTGCAAAATGCATATTGCTCCCTTTGGCTTTTTTCTTTGCTACAATAGAAGAATGTTTTATATTAAATCCATTGTTACTAGGAAATTAATCCCAAAATATGCCAGTGTGGCTTTCCATAGAATTGAGAAGCCCTACTTCTGATGAAAAATGCAGTCTCAGCTAAACACATTATCCCCTGACAATTACCAAAAAAAATTCAAAGATAAAGTTTCCCCTTATAGCTGAATGCCATAGACATACAAGAAGATGCTAGAAGGTGAGGGTTCTTTGAGCACCATAACTTGCTGGTGAGCTCTTGGTCAAGTAAGTGCTGTCAAACCACATGTGTATCTAGGAAACATACAAGGCATCACCCCAGGGGTAGTTTGCTTGCAAAGTTACAGGAAAAAAGAAGAAATGGCTTCTGATCATTTCAGAGAAATGACTCTGAGATCACTTACTGAAGTCTTTAAAAATAAACCCTCTCAGACACACCTATTTTCTTCTTCTTTTTAAAATAGACAACTGAATTGATAGGTAAAGGTAGTAAAGGTGACACAGTCAATCTTGATTGAGTCAAAGAGTTGATGAAGTGTTGTAGGAACCACAGTAATCATTAAGGATGAATATGTCAAGGCCATTGCCTGCTGAACAGCCTCGGTGACAGAGTGAAGATGCAGTGAAGGAACACAGGCTCTGAGGAATGACTCACTAAATGGCCAGGCCATTCTCCCAGTCAAATTCTGGGCTCTCTTGAGTCTTTCAAGTGATGGGGCCATGACATGCTATATATTAACTTCAAATCCAGAGGCCATAGGAGCTTCTGTCTTAAGCGATCCTTGGGCAGGGTTCAAACAGAAGTTTTTCTGGATGCTTCTGTATTAGAATAGTGAGAGTTACAGCTAAAGTCAAGAGAATTACAGCTGTTGTCTGGGGAAGAAGGGCTGAAGTGTCAAAAATTTTACTGTTGAAAATTGCTGAGTCTTCAGTATGATTTGCTGAAATCATCTGGTTGTGCTTTGAGTTCTGAGGATCCTTTTTGTCCTTTCCCCACACAAGACTATACCTTCCACAAGGGCAGGATTGTATACATTTTTCTTACCGCAGTACCCCCTTTTCTGAAAATAGTATCTCATACATAGGAGGGACTCAACAAGATTTGTTGACTAAATGATTCATCATCACAAACATAAGTGATGGCTTATTATGTATTTGATTCTGACCTACATGCCACCTTCCTTTTCTGTATGTCAAGGGCAAAGGGAAAAAAAGTATGAAAACTCAGATCCATGTGGTGATGTCTTCTTGGGCAAGCACACAAGACTTTTGCCTGCTGTCTCTACAGTGCATAGGAGGTAGAAGAAAAACCCTTCTGCCATCACAGCCACTCATGGGAGGCTGATGCTCCTTGTATGGTGGGGTCTGGGAAGTACAATAGCTGACATCTGCCATAGGGAATTTAACTTGGTAAAATTACTGAGAGTTGCAACCTTGCACAATGCCTCTCATACTGAGCACGTTCTTAGAATCCTGTGATGGGAAATAAGAGCTTCAGTGACTCAGGATGGGAAACTGATGGACCTTAGTAATAATGCTGGCCTGGATGACACAGAACCAAAATGATTGAAAATGGTGCAACAAGGTAAATAATCCGAGCAGACTTGAAGGCTCTCGCAAAGGATTTTGGAGGTTGTAGTTGCAGACAACTTCCAAATAAAGGACAAGAGCACGTTGTCTCTGACATTGATGATCTGGAAAATAGGAAGAACAGTCAAAACTGAAAACGAGCTGATGTCCCTGTTAGGGCACAACAGGAAGATAGGTATTTTCTTACCTACCAGACAGGTTCTTGGGTGGTTTGTTTGCTTTGAACAAATGTTCTCCCAAACAAAATAAGGTATAAAGAAAATGCTATAACCCTGGGATACTGTGTTAATGACGATCTGGTAAGAATGCAATACTAAAAGCAAGTCAGAAGAAATCAGATCACACACATCAGAATTCCATTATCTAGGTATTGCCAAAGAGTGGATACTGGTGAAACACTGAGTTTGGGTTAGAATTAAGAGAAAAATATTAATAGAATGAGGTCTCCTTTGGAGGCCCTCTGTTATAATACCAGATTTGATTTTTTCTTAGCATTTTTTATGTGAACATCTTGACAGATCTTGCAAATGTTGCTTAATTAAGTCTTGCAACAGTCTTGTGAGTTATAATATGGTCCTAGAAACCTCAAGTTGAATGAGAAAAGAATCGAGTAGAAAAGCATCTTATTACATGAAAGAGAAACTTTTCAATTCCCTAAGAAAGTGTTTGTATTAAAGCACCCAAGAAATCTCTAAAATTGAATAGTCAGATTGGGAGAAAAAGTTCCCATCATTGTGGTTGTTGAGTATAAACTTATAGGAGAAAGAACTTGGGATGTAATTTTTCAGAACTGTAGAACTCTCCTTCTGTTCTTGATAAATTCATCTATTTCTCTTTTTCATATTAGCTTTGTTTTTCCTAATCATTTATTTACATGTCTTTGACCAAAAAAGAAAAAGTCTCTTAACTTAATATATTCTGTTGTGTGGCCACATCTGATGCCAGAGGGTTAAAACCTGGACTTAACTTCATGGAGAAGGGAAAGTTGTGTTCGCCAGGCTGGGCTCCATCAGGATTTTTTTCTTTCTGTGGCCATCTGTGCTTTGTCCATCTACAGGATTTTAGGCCCAAGTAAGTAAACATGGTTTGTAATAATTTATGTGGAGTGTGTTTGGTAAATGACTGAAATTCACTCCAGATTGGAGAGGTTTCTGGGGAAGACAGCAGTCACTCCGTGCCCACAGTCACTCCAGTGAGTCCTGGGTTGGGGGGGAAGTCTTCTGCTATCACATACTCCACTGATCAGGGGCCAGGGTCCCCGGGGTGGTGGCCGCTGGTGAGAAAGGTGGTTGAGGCTTGGTTAGGAAGTTTAACCTCAGTGATTTTCTTCTTTATAATAATCCTCAGGCCCTCACCCAATGGCCATGTGCAAGTTCTTGACTAGGAAGTGATCACCGATTGGCCTGTGCTTAACACTTGTCATATGAAGTGGTGGCGTTGAAAAATGTAGTCAAACACTCAGTAAGTCTGAGAAATAATTTCATCATGCAGTCCCGAATACTACTAGGTCCTAAGACTTATTTTCTTGAGAAGAAATGATAATTCTTTTTTTGCACTTACTCTCTCACTCTCACATACACACACACACGTGCACATATACACATTGTGATTTGGTCCTGATCTTAAGATGCTGTGAGATTGCATGCAAATAAATCCCTGTCGTTTTGAGGGTGGAATATTTAAATTCACATCTCAGGATGAAAACCAAGCAAATCTGCATTAGAAACCAACCTTTGGTTTTAGTTGCCTCCATTCAACCTCAGCTATTCTTTCAAAAGTTCCAGCTCAAGGAAGCTTCTCTGCTTCTCAGCCTCAAACTCCACCTTAAATAACATCTCTAGGAAATCAGGCAGAAAGCCTTAAACCAGCCCAGAGGACTCTCCCAGAACGCTAAAACCTCGATTCTAAGACATCCAGTAAAGAATTTCATGACCTCAATTTTATAATTATCTACCATATTTGTGCTTTTGTTAAAACCCTTGAAGCTACTTTTTTTTTTTTTTTCTTGTTCTCTGTACAAAGAGCATTAACATTTTTCTATCTGTGCTTAAATATTTCAACTCCAGCCTGGAAAGATGAAAGAGTTAAACATATGGTAACACTACAGATATTTTAATTTAAATTTACTAATATGAGTAAACAAGGTCATTATATTTAGAATAATTTCTGTTAAGTTTTTCCGTACCTCTAGGTAGCATGCTTAGGGTTTATCCACCAAAATCTTATCGTATCAGTTTTAAACCTACGGCTTTGGCAATTATTATAAGAAACATGAGGAGAAAAAACTCATAAAGACAGTTGTCTTAAATTCATTTGCATTTCATTTGCTGTATTTTGTTGTTCTTTTTAGGAATGGTTTTATTTTTCACTCTGATGTGTACAATTAATTCCATTGTCCAAATTCCTTTGAAGAAGACCAGCCAAATTGCATTATTATGCTCTACAAAGGCATTTATCACTGGCCTCAGAATATCTTGTTTTATGACGAGGCACATAGATAACAAACACAACTTCCTCTGTCAGCGGTGGTGCTTTAAAACACCCAAGCTGAGGCTGCCTGTGAGTCTGACATGCTTTTGAAGGTGCAGAAGTCAGCTCTGCTAAAGCTGGTAAAACAAACAAAAAAATGTCCCCAAAGACCCAATCAGCTCAGTTCTTCTCTTCCAACTCCAAAGGGTGGAACTGAACATATTCTGAAACCAAGGAGGCAAGAACGCTCTTCCACAGCTCTCCCAGTAGGAAACACATGCATTCTGCCCTCAAAATCCACAAAAGGGCAAGCACAGATCGGAGACTAGAATACATTTCTACTTTCATTAGACTTGTGCTTAGAAAATAAAAGCGCTACAGACCTTCCCACAAGAAGAGAAATTGCATGGTCAAGAGTGTAGACTTTGAAAGCAAGCTTGCTTGGTTTAAATTGTAATTGTGGCATTTCTTATCTTGCATTATGAATGAGTTAGTTAATCTATTCATCACTCAGTTTTTCCCGTCTGAAATGTGAGGACAATTATAGGCCCTAGTCTACAGTGTTGTCCTGAGGATCAAATGAGTTAAGTGGGTACAGAACATAGGATGAAGCCTGGCATGTAGAAAGTGCTATGCATGCTTTCTTTTAAATAATAAAGCGACATAGACATGTGAGTATCCAGTAGCATCTCGGCAAACAGTTTGAAATTTTGCCCAAGGTTGGATTTTTATAAAAATCCAGATTGTATGATGCTTCAGCAATTTGTTCAATCACCATCTTATTCAGTTTTGTAGCTTTATAGTATTCTTTCCCAGAAATCTCCTTTTCCTGCCTTACTTCTAATTCAGCTAAAAGTTAACAGGCACATGTATTAACAGAATATGCTTATATATAGAGTATTAAAGAATACCAGAACATTTTCAGATTGCTTCCTTTAAAGTCTGAGGAAATATTTTATTGTAGTCACTGATTGGAAATGTATCACATTTTGCATTCTGTGGGATCAGTGCAAAGAATAAAGCACAAACATGACACCAACAACAAGAAATAAAAATGTCCCCATTTCCTTTTACTTGAAAAAATTCCTCAATACCCTTCCCAAGTTACCTTGACAACTGCTACATATTATTATTTAAAATGCCTGGTTCTGAACTTCTCAATTATGCAATTCAGTGTGCAGTTTCAAACAGGTATTAACACAGAATAAGGGGAAATGCAGGTTCACTTTGTGTTATCTGAACACGAGAATAGTTTCTGATTGCTTTCCTTTCACAGTTGGATTTTATTTTAGTCATCAACTGGAAATATATCGTACTTTGCATTAATCTAAGGGTCAACATAAACAAAAGATACCAGATATATTCCTTTAAAGCTATATTTCTTAGCAAGCAAGTCTCAATTTTAAAATGTCTTCGGTAATTAGGAGCCAAGATAGAGACAGTCACTTCTAAATCTGAATTGACCACAGTTAAGACTCTTGCTCCTTGGAAGGAAAGCTACGACAAACCCGGATGCATGTTAAAAAGCAGAAACATCACTTTGTTGACAAAGGTCCATATAATCAAAGCTGTGATTTCTCCAGTAGTCATGTGTGAATGAGAGTCGTACTGTAAAGAAGCCTAAGCGCCAAACAATTGATGCTTTTGAATTGTGGAGCTGGAGAGGACTCTTGTGAGCCCCTTGGACAGCAAGGAGATCACACCAGTCACTCCTAAAGGCAATCAACCCTGAATATTCATTAGAAGGACTGATGGCTGAAGCTGAAACTCCAATACTTTGGCCACCTGATTTGAAGAGCCCACTCATTGGCACACTGGTGTTGGGAGAGACTGAGAGCGGGAGAAGGGGGCGACAGAGGACGAGATGGGTAGATAGCATTATTGACTCAACGAACATGAGTTTGAGCAAACTCTCGGAGATAGTGAAGAACAGGGAAGCCTGGCATGCTACAGTCCATGAGATCACAGAGAGTCAGACATGACTTAGTGACTGAACAATAACAACAACAAGAGGATAGTAAATAGCAGTGGTTGCTGGGTGTTGAGAAAGGTTATAACCAGGACTCATAATCAAATATGTTTTAGGAGGAAAGAACAAAAGTTCATTGGAGTGTTCAGTTCAGTTCAGCCACTCAGTCATGTCCGACTCTTTGTGACCCCATGAATCGCAGAATGCCCGGCCTCCCTGTCCATCACCAACTCCTTGAGTTCACTCAGACTCATGTCCATCGAGTTGGTGATGCCATCCAGCCATCTCATCCTCATTTTCTTCAGTGACAATTTAGTTATACTCAGACCATATTTTATCTGTATCTATTTTTTTTAAGATAAAAAGAGAAAAAAATGGATTCTGATACAAAAGTTTCATGTATCCATTATGGTCCATTTTCCATGTGGAGTTTAAAAAGCTGTTATTAAACTTATTAAGAAAAAATGTAAAATATTTAATGAATCATATTGGGACAGCAGATAATCATTTGGAAAAAATTGCTGGATTCTTTTTCTTCTAGTCTCTGCACTGAAATGAATTTAAATGCATCAACATGGTAACTATAAGAAATAAAGTTGCAAGAATAATGGGAAAATGCCCATATAACTGGCCAAATTTCACATGTGTTGGAATTTGAAATTAAAGGCAAATCTACCTCTGTTTCCAGATGCTGAACCAACTGATAAATAAACATGTAATTTGATAGGCATCAAGGTATCCGAATTGATTCAGATCGCTTGAAACCGAGGCTGAGTCCAGGTTTCCAACTCTTTGCCCCTGAATGAACCTTACCTCGTCGGAGCAGCAGGGCAACAACAGATGTGCCAGGCAGAGGCAAAATACGCTGTTAGGGGGCTGTGTGGAGGAAGGAGCCTGCATCAGCAGCAAGCCTGGCTACACCTTTATTCCTCAACCTCACTCTAACCGATGAATCTTTCTCCCTTACGGAGAAGACACTGACCAAGGTGGAAGCCAGAGCTGAAGGCTTCTTCAGAGAAAGAAAACCCTCTATTAAAAGGAAAGACAGTGCCCTTCAGAGAACTAGGAAGAAAAACATCTTCCCTAGCAGAAGGCAAATTAAAAGGTTGTATTCTTACTAGATTAAGAAGTTTGCAGTTGTTCATTTCACTTGGTAATAGCTTGCATTTGGAGAGTGAGGGCTCAAAGCCTGTCTCTTCCACTTCCAGGCTTAGGCAAATAAATACCATAAAGTATTTTTACACACAAAATCTCTTTATCTCTGCTTCTAAGAGTGGCTGTTGGTTTGAAGATTAATGAAGATATAGCATTTTTGACATTGATGCCCAGTCAACATTCACATGTGCTATTATTATTGATAAAATTTTTTTTTGAAATCTGAGTCTTGCTGTGTCTAATTCAACTTCATATATTGAATGAATCATATTTAAAATTTCTACTTTCTGAAAGGCTTAATATTTTAAAAATCATCCCCAAACCCTGTATTCCACATTTTGTTACTTAGATGCTTACTCCTTGGAAGAAAAGTTATGACCAACCTAGATAGCATATTGAAAAGCAGAGACATTACTTTGCTGACTAAGGTCCGTCTAGTCAAGGCTGTGGTTTTTCCAGTGGTCATGCATGGATGTGAGAGTTGGACTTTAAAGAAGGCTGAGCACTGAAGAATTGATGCTTTTGAACTGTGGTGTTGCAGAAGACTCTTGAGAGTCCCTTGGACTGCAAGGAGATCCAACCAGTCCATTCTGAAGGAGATCAACCCTGGGATTTCTTTGGAAGGAATGATGCTAAAGCTGAAACTCCAGTACTTTGGCCACCTCATTCGAAGAGTTGACTCACTGGAAAAGACTCTGATGCTGGGAGGGATTGGGGGTGGGAGGAGAAGGGGATGACAGAGGATGAGATGGTTGGATGGCATCACCGACTCGATGGACGTGAGTCTGAGTGAACTCTGGGAGTTGGTGATGGACAGGGAGGCTGGGCGTTCTGCGATTCATGGGGTCGCAAAGAATCAGGCACAACTGTACGACTGAACTGAACTGAATCTCAGTGGACAAGTTGAAAGCTCAGAAAGACCGAATACCTCATTCAGATTCACCTGGCTAATAAGCAGAGCTGGAATTCAAACTCATGATTTCTTAGTTGATTAAGTGGTTCCTATCCAGCCCCATTCAACTCTGATTACGTTTTAACTTTTCAGTCCCTGCATCAGTCTTCTACAAAGGTTATTAAATACTGTAAATAAGTGCTGATAAAAATCCTTGTAACTTAGGAACATATTCCCTAAATAAGAAGCACAATCAATCTTATAGTATTTATTCCAGTCAAGATATATTTATGATCCTGTCCTAACAACTTGATTGCTTCCATGGTACGCAGATAACTAAGATAGTCTTTACCCTTGAGTATCTTTAGGTTTAACAGATTGCTGCTGCTGCTGCTGCTGCTGCTAAGTCGCTTCAGTTCTGTCTGACTCTGTGCGACCCCATAGATGGTAGCCCACCAGGCTCCCCCGTCCCTGGGATTCTCCAGGCAAGAACACTGAAGTGCATTGCCATTTCCTCCTCCAGTGCATGAAAGTGAAAAGCAAAAGTGAAGTCGCTCAGTCATGTCCAACCCTTAGGGACCCCATGGACTGTATGCAGCCTCCCAGGCTCCTGCATCCATGGGATTCTCCAGGCAAGAGTACTGGAGTGGGGTGCCATCACCTTCTCTGTTTAACAGATTAAATGTTCAATAATAAACATTCTAGGGCTTCCCAGGTGGCTCAGCGGTAGAGAATCTGCCTACTAATGCAGGAGACACAAGAGACTGAAGTTTGATCCCTGGGGCAGGAAGATCCCCTAGAGGAGGAAATGGCAACGTGCTCTGATATTCTTGACTATCCCATGGATAGAGGAGCTGGCAGGCTATAGTTTATGGGGCTGCAAAGAGACACACACAGCTGAGCACACCACACTATGCTAATAGATATCCCAATGTTGCCATAAAACCCATCATAAATGCTACTTCTCTCTCTAAAATTTTCCTAATTCTGCAAAATATTCAAGGGAAACTATCTTTCCTAAGATTTCATTTATTTACAAGTATATAATCTTCCTTTCCATATCCTATATCTTTAGGATCAAGGAATTGATCTATTATCTTCAATTGTGCTGTAACTAACATCTCATAGAGCATGTCCATGCTCTCTATATAATACGATCCTCCAAAATACTTGCTGACTTAAATTCAATATGAGACGTCATTTATAAGATAATGTTAGAACCAAGAAAGCAATTACAAAACCCCCAGTAATTCAGCTCAAATTGAGCTGATACAGTCTAAATTAACTTATCAAAGAAGAAAGTGACTAGAACAAATAAAATGATTCATCTGAGATAAAATATTCAACAAATGAAAATTATTGCAGTTTGGGGAATTAACTCTGACTTTCTTTCTTCTAAGGTCTTGGTCTGAAGTCATCTCAATTTTGTTTTTGGTGCAGGGAGAGCATTTATCATGAAATGTTGATAGGTGTAACTATGGGGAATGGGAGGGTGATCTCAGCCACTCCCACTGGGAATGAGATTGCTTCATGAAAGCTGTAGTGAAATGGGATGCTGCTGGATTGTGGGGGAGAGGAGCCAATACGGAAAGTCATGTATTGTTCCCTAGGTTCTCTGAGGTTCAGCTGCTTTGATAACACCAAAGGAAAACTGTGAGCCTCAGACATGATGGGGAATTCAGGTGGAAGCAGCAACTCTTGGGATAACATGAATCTGTTTTGAAATGGGAAAATTTACTTGTGTTCTAATGATTCATGCCTCCTGAGTGGTGAAAATATATATTATAGCATTTGTTTTCATCACAGCTATCTGAGGGATGCTCACATATGGCATAGTTATGTCATAAATCATCCCGTGTACCTCTTTACTACAGGAAAATCAGGAGACACATCCCCCAAAACTCATTTAAAAATGATAGATGGGATTATCCTTTAAGTGGGTGAATAATTATCTCTCAAGTATACCTGTAGCCATGGTGACTAGTTCCTGTACATAAGCATTACATAAATGTTTGTTCATGGTGCTTATATAAATTGATTGACTTAAGTTATCCATGCATTCACACAAGCACTGCAGTACCACCCTAAATTTATCAACTAGTTTTTAGCAAAGTTGTATCAAATGGTTTAAAAACTACCTGTAAAATAATAAGAAAAGCCTGACATTAAAGAATACATTAAGTAGGATTCCTTGAGCTATACACTAGGTTCTCATTTTAGTTATCTATTTTTATAAATAGTATCAGTAGTATATATATGTCAATCCCCATCTCCCAGTTCTTCCCACCTCTCTTCCCTGGCATGGTGTCCATATGTTTGTTCCCTATATCTGTGTCTCTATTTCTATTTTGCAAATAAGATCAACTATACCATTTTTCACCCAACATTGTAAAGCAACTATACTCCAGTGAAAACTAATTTTAACAAATTATTGTGTTAAAATAGACACAAAATTTTGTTTTAATTATTTTTAAACGTAACTATGGATGACACTAGTTATATTCCCAGTGTTGTGCAGTCATCACCACTTTCTGTATCCTTTTTTAATCACACCAGAAACACTGCAACCGTTTCTATTTCCATTTTTCTTTAATCACACCAGAGGCATTGCAACCGTTAAGCAGTAATTCCCCATTCCTTCCTCCCTCCAGACCCTTGTTGCCTCTAATCTTTCTGTCTGTGTAAATCTGCCTATCCTAGATATTTTATGTGGAGTCATACAATATGTGTTCTTTTGGCCTGGCTTATTTCAGTTAGCATAATGTTTTCAAGGTTCATCCATACGTCAAGCGTCCTGCTACTTCACTTTGACATTATTTTTATAACATTTTATTATAAAGCATTTTATGATAGATTTTCATTGTGATAGCAGCCATTAGGGATGAATCTTATAATGAGTCCATTTCAAGGATTCAAAAAGTGAGGGTCAGAGAGATTAGGAGGCTCTTTCAGTTTGCCTGAAGGCAATGGCACCAGTGCTCTTGCCTGGAAAATCCCATGGGCGGAGGAGCCTGGTGGGCTGCAGTCCATAGAGTCGCGAATGACAGCGCGACTTCCCTTTCAACCTTCACTTTCATGCATTAGAGAAGGAAATGGCAACCCACTCCAGCGTTCTTTCCTGGAGAATTCCAGGGACAGGGGAGCCTGGTGGGCTGCCGTCTGTGGGGCCGCACAGAGTCGGACACGACTGAAGCGACTTAGCAGCAGCAGCAACATGTCTGCATGAACTCATGGAATCTAGAGAGACTCCAAATCCGGCGCTCCATCCACTCTGCCATGCTCATTTTCTCCCTTCTTGGATACTCTGTGTATGCACTTATTTCTTCTTCTGGCATTTATTTCCTTTTTATACACTACCACTTTGTACGTTTATTTCCTCCTAGATATTTAGTCTGCTGTTACAATTTGAGACTGCCAAGTGACTGGTGGTTTCCTTGGTTATAGTCTGAACGTGTAACCAAAATTTTTTTTTTAGGGGAATGGAAGAAAGAGACCAGTATATATTTTTACTCAGTTATCTTTAGAAAATCGGATACAGATTGCTTGTACAAAGACTTTGAAGTAGAGTTGTTTTAACTGGTACCAGAATATAACTCTTAAAACATATTTAAAGAGAGATGGGAAGCATTTAAAAATCACTCTATAACACTATACATTTTAAGTAAAGTGGGATTCTAAATTTGTAGGAAGAAACACAAAAAAGTACATCATGATGATGATGATGTCAATATACAGATAAATAAATAAGTAAATAAATAAATGAAATAATAATGAATAAATAAAGAAAATGAAATATGCACACATGCATAGGACTACCAAGTCATTTGCTTTGAATTTCTCAGGATAGGGTGACCCTAGTTATCTCTTGAAAATTTGAAAGTTATTTCTAATTTTAAAATGATACTCTATTGCAATATCTCCAAATTTCCCAATAATTTAATTGTATTAACTCAGAAAATTATCAATCATAAAGGAAACTTAAAGCTAGGACTAAGGGAAAGGCTATTGCCAAAACTTCTCAGAGGAATTATCACGAATTATATGATCAGTGGAATGAATTGAGAGATGTAATTGACAGACCTATTTGAATTAGGACCATTGAGCACTGAAGAATTCTGTTGCATCCCACCCCATTGTCTGCTCCTTGCTATAGACATGCAACAGTTTGAATCTAGCTGGAAGCTATGGCAAAATTTATATTTGTATGTATATGATTATATAATAGTTGTGTTTGGCTTATTTTACTTAACACAACACCTCCTAAATTAACACCTCATTTGTACATTCAATTGCTATTTCGCTTCTTAAAAACTAGACATAAATGGTGGATGTTTGTGTGTTGGGTGGGGCTTCTGTGGTTTGTTAGCTGTCAGTGGTATGACTGATTGCATCAGGGAATGCAAAGAGAAAGAAGGAAGAGCCAAGAAAAGAAATGTTAGCACTAATCTGTGGTTATAGTTTGTATAATATATATTCCACCTGTTCAGAGAGTTAAAGAGGCAGTGGAAGCTCTAAGCAACTCTAGACAGGGTCTGCGAAGCACTAGTCGTTGCACATATTAACCTCCTAGTAGGATTTAAGAAGACAGAATCTTTCTGAGAAAAACACAAACAAACCTGTAAAGGAAAACTGGTGGGAATGAAGACATTATAAGCCAAGAGGGAAAGGGATATAATTATATAAGGAAATTTCCCAAGAAAACTTAAAATGTGGTGAGAATATTCACATCCTAACTGATGCAGTAAAGAGCAGAACTGACACTGTGGAAAATAAATCTAGGATGTAGAGAATAAACTTGGGACTGTCTCCCAAAGAGCAGAGGAAAGAATAAAGTGATAAAAATAGTGACTCAGAAGAGCGTAGACTGGCAGACAAAATGGAGATTCAATTTAAAGTTTTAGTTTCCCTAAGGAAGAAAGTAAAACAATTGATGTAGTAACCGTAAGAAAAGTCATCCTTAAATAAAGCTTCCAGAAACTTGGATAATTCTGAATTATGGAGTTTGACAAATCTCACTTTAGTTTGGATGATATTAAAAAAAGAAACCACATTAAGGTATATTCAGATAAAACTTGAAAAAAAAATCTTGATAAGGGAAAATTGCTTTAACAATGAAAGCAGGAAGGAAGAAATTCAGGGCAATTTTGGACATTCCTTCCATAACACTAAGTGCTAAGACACAAAGCAAAAACTGTTTAAATTTCAGGGAAAATTAGTTGTATTTTAATAGAAAACATGGAATTTTTTTTGTTATGCAAAAAAAAGAACTTCTCACCTAACTAAGGCTAAGAAT
>SJYC01106162.1:0-22544 GCA_006408675.1 Madoqua kirkii | reverse complement strand
TTGAGAAAGACATAACGAACTCAAGAAAGAGGATGTTGAAGTATAAAGAAACTAATGAACATTAAATTAGCTAAAATAAAGATTTAAGAATAATTTTTATATGTTTAATTCATACATGAATAAAAATAATTAAGATAAAAACTTAATAAATGAATTTTAAATATAATTTTAAAAATTGGATTCTAATATAATAGGTTATATTAATAAAGTTGAGATAGAGTAGTGTATAGTATGGACAGTAAAAGAAATGTGGGAAGGAGTTGCTCAGAAGTACTTTTGAAATAAGAGGGAAGTGAGTAGGGCACAACATCAACATTTGAAAGAATAACATATCCTTGAAAGTGAAAGTGAAAGTTGCTCAGTCATGTCTGACTCTTTGTGACCCCATGGACTATACAGTCCATGGAATTCTCCAGGCCCGATTATCTAGAGTATCTTCCCAACCCAGGGATTGAAGCCAGGTCTCCTGCATCATAGGCAGATTCTTTACCAGCTGAGCCACCAGGAAAGCCCCATCATAGTCTTAGGACATGACAAAGACCAGTTAGAACTGAGTCCAAGATGGAGGAAGAGTTGACTTCTAGTAGATCTTGAGCCTCATACATTCACTGTAATACATTAGCCAAATGATGCACTCATTAGTGCCATGATGGTTCTGAGCCAACCATAAAAGGTCAAAAAGTGGGCAGTGGCCCAGTTCCTGGAGATTGCCACCACTCCCCAAGTAATTAGAATAATCCTCCCATTCTATAGCCTATGAAGTTACCCAGCCCATAAAAAGTAACCACGCCATATTTCTGAGCTCTTTTGCCTTCTGGGATGGCTCATACTCTGTCTGTGGAGTGTGTTTCTCTCCAAGTAAATCCACTTCTTACTTATCACGTCATCTCCAAATTTTTTGTCAACAAAGCTAGAACCTCAGATTCACCAGGTTCACTTTTATATCTGACTTTGCTCATTTATTAAAGAATGTTTCCAAAATTTTTTCGAAAGTAATTATTAGTAGAACTGAGAAAGAAGTAATTATCTTCTGACCATTGGAAAAGATCGATGATCACAACTTGATTAAGAAGTTCATGAGGAGAAAGAAGCACATCAAATACTGAATGGTGTCTCTGGATTGTGAGCCTATTATCTTCACTTTTTTAAAAAACTCATCAGTATTTTCTAAATTTTATTCAAGAGCGTTTATTACACATGTACTCAGATAAGTCAATAAACATTACTTAAAATAATTTTCAAAGGCAGCTTCAGAGAGAAAGGAAGAATGTTGTAGGCAGAAGGCATGAGTTGAGGAGTGAAGTGAAGTTGCTCAGTTGTGTCTGACTCTTTGCAACCCCATGGACTATAGCCTGCCAGGCTCCCCTGTTCATGGGATTTTCCAGGCAATAGTACTGGAGTGGATTGCCATTTCCTTCTCCAGGGGATCTTCCCAACCCAGGGATCCAACCCAGGTCTCCCGCATTGTAGACAGACACTTTACCATCTGAGCCACCAGGGAAGTCCTGAGTTGAGGACGATGTGGCCTATTCAGGGACCTGCACAAAAGCTGGAATGTGTGGAGCGGGGGAGGCTGGGCTAAAGGTTGCAGAAAAAGCCACAAGGCCACAGCCCAATCCTGTGACAACTTGCAGTCACATTGAAGATTTTGCTTTTGATGTTAAGAAAAAAAAAGGCCTTGAAAATGCACAATGAGATTTGTGTTTTCGAAAAGTCATTATCCATTGTGTACCCTGGGATCAGAAACACCAGGATTGTGTCCATCAGGAGGTTGAATGTTTCTCCCTTGACCTTGCTGATGTTTCTTTACAAAGCAGCTAATGGAGTGGTATGGTGACCATGATCCCCAGGAATTAGATGGGCTTTAGTAATATGTGTGTGTGTGTGTGTGTGTGTGTGTGCACGTGCCTGCGCACATGTATGGTGAAGCTAATGGGAGGGGCATGGTATCAGGCTTCCAAAAGACAAACTTTGAGAGTATTTATAAAATATTATATAGCAGATTTCCTCTTTTTCTACAGAAGGTTCATTCTCCCTAACAATGAATTCCAATGCTATTATTTCACTGCCTTACTCTTATTGTGTTTTTAAAAAGTCACTGTTAGTATCACAGTGACATAGATTACATTTATATGGCCCGATCCTTTGGATCAGTTTGCTTATTTCTGTAATGACAGTTTTGTGTGGGTTCTGCATTTTTAGAGCCATCAAGGGATGACTTGGATAAGTAAACCAAAAGGGAACAGAAAAAGCAACAGAAATCTCTTCTCTCTCATGCGTTCTAGGTACTTTGTTTTCACTCTGGTATCTTTGGAGTGTTGGGATCTTATTCTAAGAGGTGAATAATCTTATATGATCAAAATGGGTTACTTTCTGTGTCTTATTAGCCTGGATTTCCTTTACTCTTCTTCTATTTCAAAAATGGTTTGTAGGTAAATCATCATTTCCATGGCTGCTGCTAAATCATAGCAAATTGCCACCAAAGCCCATTCCGAGCACCGCCAGTGTAGCCCCAGGGTTTCACGTCTCAATCAGTTATCTCTAAATCAACAAAATTTAGCTCCAGAGGAGAGCGATCTGGGAAGCTTTTCTTTTCAGTTCTCTCATATGTTTTGTTTTAGCTTAATGTGTTTGTCTGGAGACTTAGACACCATGGTGATAGGCGTCAGAGAAATAAATAGAAATAGACATAGAAAAGACTAAAAAATAAAATGAAAACTTGGGAAGACTCGAAATGACACTTGTATCTGAGAGCTCCTTTTTTTTCAGAACTCAGTGAGGGGGAAATTAAAAAGGGACTTTGTGTCAGACAGATGAGTTAGTGAATAATTTTTCTTACAGTGTTATTTTGCTGACACTAGACTAAGGGAACTCATTAGCATGCTGTGACTATTTACTCTAAAAAATAGTGCTTTAACTTTTGCTTTGCTGGATATTCCTTACATCTCAGCTCAGCATTCAAATAGTGGTAAACCAGTGAAAGTTGGGCAGTGTGGCAACAGAAGCATATTTGGAGTTAGAAAGAGAATAGGGTTTGAGTTTTGGTACCAACCTTTATTTTGTTGTTACTTAAGTTGTGTCTGACTCTTTGTGACCCCATGGACTGCAGCAAGGCAGGCTCCTCTGTCCTCCATTATCTTCTGGAGTTTGCTCAAATTCATGTCCATTGACTCAGTGATGCTGTCTAAACATCTCATTCTCTGCAGCCCCCTTCTTCTCCTGCCTTCAGTCTTTCCCAGCATCAGGGTCTTTTGCAATGAGTCAGCTCTTTGCATCAGGTGTATTGGAGCTTCAGCTTTACCATCAGTCCTTCTAGTGAATATTCAGGGTTATTTCTTTTAAGATTGACTGATTTGGTCTCCTTTCTGTCCAAGGGACTTTCAAGAGTCTTCTCCAGGATCACAGTTCAAAAACATCAATTCTTTGGCACTCAGCCTTCTTTACAGTCCAACTCTCATGTTCATACATGCCTACTGGAAAAACCATAGCTTTGACTATACAGACCTTTGTCGGCAAAGTGATATCTCTGCTTTTTAATATGCTGTCTAGGTCTGTCCTAGCTTTCCTTTCCCTAGAAACCAACCTTTATTAGTTATGTCATTAATGGTTTAATTTTCTCATCTCTAAAATGTTTATATTAATAACTACTTAAGGCATTTGTGTCAAGTCAAAACACCAAACTAAAGGTCTTATCAATGTTCCTGGTCTATGAAAACTGCTTAATAAATGTTCATTGCCACTCCCCACTTTGTCCATCCTTGTAATTCACTTGGTTTCATTTAGTAACATGAGTGCCCAAAAAGATGGAATGAATTACCCAACTTACTTTGCATCTACTGATGATGGCCGTCCTACAAACATTAGAATCACTGTTGACTGTCACCCTGTCGACTGTCTCTCCAAGACCAAAACCATGGCCAAGACCATTTTCCATGCTAAGAGACCCAGGGTGTGAATCTTCCACCCAACTTCCACAGATGCAGCCTGGTGTGTCTGTATGAACACAGAATAAGAACTGGTACATCAGATCTGTTAGGTTGGGGAAGAGAGCATTCCAGAGCTGAGAAATGAAAGGGCCATACTATGATCTCCAGTAAAACAAAAATAAATAGAAATGCCTGCAAGGATTCAATTGAAGGTTCTGATCCAATATTTAAGGCAGAGATTGGATGTGTTTCACCTTCATGTTAAACAGAAGTCTTGAATGGTCTGTATTACCTGTTTTTGTGGTTGTGGAGAAAACCAATAAAATGTTAAGTTATTTTCATTATTCTAGGTTTGAGTGACATTGAATGCCTACACTGGTGAGTAAGAAGCTCATTTCTTCTTTGTTATTAATCTACTGATGCTCTCAGTGGTTGTCCTGGGGGTTGTGGGCTGGAAGACATTTTAAGGTTTAAAAAGTCACAATAAGACAATTCTGCTTCTTTCACTGGCTGGTGCCCTAGAAATAAGTCTTTCATTTCATGTCAGTCACTTCTGCCTGCTGTGATTAACCTGAAGACATGGAGGAGTAGGTGTTTTTTTTCTTTTTTTTTTTAAAAAATTATCACAAGTAGTTTAAATTAATAAAAATATAGATTTATTGGGGGGAAATATGATACATGAAAATTGGATATAGCCATTTCTTGAACTCTCTTGTAAATGCTAAAGCTTATTCCCAAGTTGTTAAAATCCATTAAAAATCCAGCATTGTATACAATAGTTTTCATTGTGTTTTTCCTTCATAAGTCTTCTTGCCTCTCGTGAACATCTTATATCACTGAATTTCCTAATATTTTTGTTGAGAAAGCAAACAAATTCAGATGTTCTGTTTTAACTTTGCACATAAACTTAAACCCAAATCCTCAAATATCATGTCTTCTTATTCCTAATCAAAATAAAGCTCTGGGAGTAATTGGTGGGAGCAACATGCAGGCGAAAGGAATGTCAGAGAAGTCTGTTCTGTAAGCTTGGGTGGGTGCCGTTAGCCCCAGGGTAGTAGTAGCCTATTCCAGAATGAGAAGGCATGTGGCCACACAGATTCCTGGTACTGATGTCCAAAACCAAACTAGATGCATAACAACAACAGTTTGCATCTTTGGAAGAGTAAAGCTGCTTTCTAAACATTGGGTAGATTCTCTTGGTTGAGAAGTAAGAATCCAACTTGGGAGAACTCCATCAATCAACCTCTACGTGTTGACTGCCTGCAATGTGATTTTTCTGCTGTTCTCAGGAATGTGGAGATTGTCAAAGAAGAATAACTTGGTCCTTCCCAAAGCAACTTACAAACTAGTTAGTTAAGCAACAGATATCCTGAACATTTTGAGAATAGTCTAGTGCTTAAGTATGTGCTGCTAACTTTAAGTATAATAGGAATTCCTAGAAGGAGAGGATCAGTGTATAGAGAAAGAATTAGAAAAGGTACCTTAGAAGAGATGAAGGTGAAGAAGAAATGAAGTTTTAAGAAGGAATTTAAAGGAAAAAGACATCACAAGCCAAGGAGACAATATGTACTCCCATCAGGATATCGTGCTTGTCGTAGAGAGGGGCCAATAGAATGTGTGATAGGGAGGAGTTGAAATGAAGATAGAAATGTAAGGTGGGATCCTATTATTTGGATTTGATATGGCAAGAGGGGGACAGCTAGGGGGAGATTTTTGAGCTGAAGAGTGATCTGATAAGAGCTATACTTTGCAGAAATATTCTAACAGTTGGGCATAAAAGTAAGTTAACTTGACATTGACCTTTAAAGACTTTTAATGAAGATGAGGAAGTGGATGTTTTCCTAAAAGTAAGTGAGCTGATGTGAAGGGGTAAAGATTCATATATTCCATCTTAATCATCAAAGCCCTGGTTCCTTTGGGGTCAGAAATGCATCTTAGGGATTAGTGTCAAAAGCTTTGAATAGTATGGGTTCGGTTTTGGACCTTGACTCGAGAATTCCTATATGTTTGGCCTTGGCCAAGTAACATAACTTCTCTAATTAGTAGGTTCCTCACAAGTTGTGGAAGGCAGAATTATACAAAGACTCTCAATGACTTTCTCCCTTTTATAATTCCTTCCTGTTAAGAATGAGCAGAACCTGTGAATAGGATAAGGAATCACTCCCCTGGTTATATTATGTGATATGCAAAGGAGATTTTACAAATGTAATTAAGGTTGTTGAACTGAAATTCAGTTGAACTTGAATTAATCAAAAGCAAAAATATATAGATGGGCTTGACCTAATCACTTTAAAAGTCAGTTCTAAAGGTCAACAGCAGAGAAATCAGAGATACTGAAAGTGTAGAAGTTCTCTGGCCAACCCTCATAAGTTCTACAGTTTCAGGCATAAAACAGGACCTTAAATCTCTCTGACTTACAGAATATGTGTTGTTTCAAGTCACTAAATTTGTTGCAATTTTCCATACAACGGAACACCAATACACTGGTAAACAGAGGTAGTGAGAATATGTGGTCATATTGAGAGACTTAGATGAAATAATATGAATATTGAATGTGAAGTGTTCAGCACTATGCCTGGAATTTAGTAGGTGTATGGTAAATATTAGCAATTATTACTATTCTTATTGCTTTTTATTATTAAGTTGCAAGTTACCAATGGAATTAGTAAAAATATATTCTAAAATTAACAGAGCTATCTTAGAGGAATGAGTGATTGTCAGATGTATTGGGTTGACCAAAAAGTTCTTTTGGGTTTTCTGTAACATCTTACAGAAAAGAGCAAATAAACAATTTTAGCCAACCCAGTAGATAATGATAAAGGGATTTCTGGTCCCCTTATTACATCTGCTGGTGATGTTGATCTGCCATCTCTATTCTTCATGTTAGCAAAGTATTTATTATTACAGTCAGCAACCCTAGATGAATGTTGTAGTTGGAACAACAGAGCACAGTCCTGATTGCGTTAAATCACGCATCCACAGCCATAATGTGTTTGGCAAACTCAAGAATCAAATCACTAGAACTAGCTACTAATACATTTGACAAATATGTCAAATGACATATACAGGCATAAGATCCATGTATAAGGAGTGATATTCAAAATGTTTAGCAATGGGTATGCTGCTTCTGCTAAGTTGCTTTAGTCAAGTCCGACTCTGTGTGACCCCATAGATGGCAGCCCACCAGGGTCCCCTGTCCCTGGGATTCTCCAGGTAAGAACACTGGAGTGGGTTGCCATTTCCTTCTCCAATGCAGGAAAGTGAAAAGTGAATGTGAAGTCGCTCAGTCGTGTCCGACTCTTAGCGACCCCATGGACTGCAGCCACCAAGCTCCTCCGTCCCTGGGATTTTCCAGGCAAGAGTACTGGAGTGGGGTGCCATTGCCTTCTCCATTAGCAACGGGTGTAACACAGGCATTATAGACAAACCATCAGGGATATGCTGCAAAGCTGAATATCAACTCTGGATGCAATGGTGAAACATGATTTGTTCATTCAGCTTTCACCGTCCATGAATCCCCATCCTAGGTCAGCCACCATGCTGGATGATGGGTGCCGAACACGGACTTGCATCATCAAGAACCTCACAGCTATTAGAAAACAGAGAAGGAGAAGAAAGACTGATGATGATACAGTGATGTAAGCAGCATGCTGGAAGCACATGCTGGAAGTCACAGGCTTAGACAGTAAAGGTACAGAAAAGCAGTTTCTTGGCTCAGTCTCAGCTGGAACCAGAAAACGCAGTGCTGTTTTAAGCTTGAAATCAGCTCTGAGTCTAAGTAAGTGGGAATTTCGCAGACTTTGTTAAAGGAGAAGGTATTTCCTATAGAGAGGACAGCCTGAGCCAAGTCATCATGAGGAGAATAAGTTCAGTTCAGTTCAGTCGTTCAGTCGCTCAGTCGTGTCCGACTCTTTGCAAAGCCATGAATGGCAGCAAGCCAGGCCTCCCTGTCCATCACCAACTCCCCGAGTTCACTCAGACTCAAGTCCATCAAGTCAGTGATGCCATCCAGCCATCTCATCCTTGTCATCCCCTTCTCCTCCTGCCCCCAATCCCTCCCAGCATCAGAGTCTTTTCCAATGAGTCAACTCTTCGCATGAAGTGGCCAAAGTACTGGAGTTTCAGCTTTAGCATCATTCCTTCCAAAGAAATCCCAGGGTTGATCTCCTTCAGGATGGACTGGTTGGATCTCCTTGCAGTCCAAGGGACTCTCAAGAGTCTTCTCCAACACTACAGTTCAAAAAGCATCAATTCTTTGGTGCTCAGCCTTCTTCACAGTCCAACTCTCACATCCATACATGACCACAGGAAAAACCATAGCCTTGACTAGATGGACTTTAGTTGGTAAAGTAATATCTCTGCTTTTGAATATGCTATCTAGGTTGGTCATAACTTTTCTTCCAAAGAGTAAGGGTCTTTTTGAAAAACTTTTTTGGGGACTGGTGCAAGTGAAAAAGGTGTAGAAGCTAGATCAGAAAGGACCACATTAAGGAGCTTCTTTTTATCTGATGACAGGGGGAGTATTTTAAATATGGTTCAGATAAATTAAGATTCTTGTTTTTCCAAAACAGATCTAGCATAATGTGGATAATAGTTTCACTTCAGTTCAGTCACTCAGTCATGTCCAACTCTTTGCGACCCCATGAACTGCAAAACGCTAGGCCTCCCTGTCCATCACCAACTCCTGGACTTTATCCATACTCACATCCATCGAGTCAGTGATGCCATCCAGCCATCTATCCACTGTCGTCCCCTTCTCCTCCTGCCCCCAATCCCTCCCAGCACCAGAGTCTTTTCCAATGAGTCAGCTCTTCTCATGAGGTGGCCAAAGTACTAGAGTTTCAGCTTCAACATCATTCCTTCCAAAGAACACCCAGGGCTGATCTCCTTTAGAATGGACTGGCTGGTTTTCCTTGCAGTCTTCAAGGAAGACTTCAAGAGTCTTCTCCAATACCACAGTTCAAAAGCATCAATTCTTTGGCACTCAGCTTTCTTCACAGTCCAACTCTCACATCCATACATGACCACTGGAAAAACCATAGCCTTGACTCGACGGACCTTGGTTCGCAAAGTAACGTCTCTGCTTTTGAATATGCTACCTAAGTTGGGCATAACTTTCCTTCCAAGGAGTAAGTTTCTTTTAAATTCATGGCTGCAATCACCATCTGCAGTGATCTTAGAGCCCACCAAACTAAGTCTGACACTGTTTCCACTGTTTCCCCATCTATTTCCCATGAAGTGATGGGACTGGATGCCATGATTTTCAGTTTCTGAATGGTGAGCTTTAAGCCAACTTTTTCACTCTCCTCTTTCACCTTCATCAAGAGGCCCTTTAGCTCCTCTTCACTTTCTGCCATAAGGGTGGTGTCATCTGTGTGTCTGAGGTTATTGATATTTCTCTCGGCAATCTTGATTCTAGCTTGTGCTTCTTCCAGCCTGGAGTTTCTCATGATGTACTCTGCATATAAGTTAAATAATCAGTGACAATATACAGCCTTGATGTATACCTTTCCCTATTTGGAACCAGTCTGTTGTTCCATGTCCAGTCCTAACTGTTGCTTCATGACCCGCATACAGATTTATCAGGAGGCAGGTCAGGTGGTCTGGTATTCCCATCTCTAAGTATTTTCCACAGTTT
The DNA here is from genome assembly GCA_006408675.1 of Madoqua kirkii. Lineage (NCBI taxonomy): Eukaryota > Metazoa > Chordata > Mammalia > Artiodactyla > Bovidae > Madoqua > Madoqua kirkii. Next base: position 12,980 of record SJYC01106162.1, on the reverse strand, counting down.
GTTATGATCCACACAGTCAAAGGCTTTGGCATAGTCAACAAAACAGAAGTAGATATTTTTCTGGAACTCGCTTGCTTTTTCAAAGCTCCAACAGATGTTGGCAATTTGATCTCTGGTTCCTCTGCCTTTTCTAAATCCAGCTTGAGCATCTGGAAGTTCACGGTTCACATATTGTTGGAGCCTGGCTTGGAGAATTTTGAGCATTACTTTTATAGCGTTTCAGATGAGTGCAATTGTGTGATGGTTGAACATTCTTTGGCATTGCCTTTCTTTGGGATTGGAATGAAAACTGACCTTTTCCAGTCCTGTGGTCACTGCTGAGTTTTCCAAATTTGCTGGCATATTGAGTATAGCACTTTCACAGCATCATCTTTCAGGATTTGAAATAACTCAACTGGAATTCTATCACCTTCACTAGCTTTGTTTGTAGTGATGCTTCCTAAGGCCCACTTGACTTCGCATTCCAGGATGTGTGGTTCTAGGTTAGTGATCACATCATCATGATTATCTGGGTCATGAAGATCTTTTTTGTATAGATCTTCTGTGTATTCTTGCTGCTTCTTCTTAATATCTTCTGCTTCTGTTAGGTTCATACCATTTCTGTCCTTTATTGTGCCCATCTTTGCATGAAATGTTCCCCTGATATCTCTAATTTTCTTGAAGAGATCTTTAGTCTTTTCCATTCTATTGTTTTCCTCTATTTCTTTGCATTGATGAATGAGGAAGGCTTTCTAATCTCTCCTTGCTATTCTTTGGAACTCTGCATTCCAGTGAGTATATCTTTCCTTTTCTCCTTTGCTTTTCACTTCTCTTCTTTTCAGCTATTTGTAAGCCCTTCTCAGACAACCATTTTGCCTTTGTGCATTTCTTTTTCTTGGGGATGGTCTTGATCCCTGTCTCCTATACAGCATCACGAACCTCTGTTCATTGTTCTTCAGACACTCTGCCTATCAGATCTAATCCCTTGAATCTATTTCTCACTTCCACTGTATAGTCATAAGGGATTTGATTTAGGTCATACCTGAATGGCCTAGCAATTTCCCCTACTTTCTTCAACTTAAGTCTGAATTTGGCAATAAGGAGTTCATGATCTGAGCCACAGTCAGCTGCCAGTCTTGTTTTGCCACCTGTATAGAGCTCCTCTACCTTTGGCTGTAAAGAATATAATCAATCTGATTTCAGTATTGACCATCTGGTGATGACTGTGTATAGAGTCTTCTCTTGTGTTGTTGGAACACGATGTTTGCTATCGCCAGAGCGTTCTTTTGGCAAAACTCGATTATCCTCTGCCCTGCTCCATTCTGTACTCCAAGGCCAATTTACATGTTACTCCAAGTACTTCTTGACTTCCTGTTTTTGCATTCCCGTCCTTTATAATGAAAAGGACATTTTTTGAGGGTGTTAGTTGTAGAAGGTCTTGTAGGTCTTCATAGAACTGTTCAACTTCAGCTTCTTCAGCATTACTGGTCAGGGCATAGACTTGGATTATTGTGATATTGAATGGTTTGCCTTGGAAACAAACAGAAATCATTCTGTAATTTTTGAGACTGCATCCAAGTACTGCTTTTTAGACTCTTTTGTTGACTATGATGGTTACCAAATTTGTTCTAAGGGATTCTTCCCCACAGTAGTAAATATAATGGTCATCTGCAGTAAATTCACTGATTCCAGTCCATTTTAGTTCACTGATTTCTAAAATGTCAATGTTCACTCTTGCCATCTCCTGTTTGACCACTTCCAATTTACCTTGATTCATGGGCCAAACATTCCAGGTTTCTATGGAATACCGATCTTTACAGTATCTGACTTTACTTGTATCATCAGTTACATCCCCAACTTGGTGTTGTTTTTTCTTTAGCTCCATCCCTTTATTCTTTCTGGAATTAGTTCTCCACTGATCTCCAGTGGCATACTGGGCACCTACTGACATGGGCAGTTTATCTTTCAGTGTCCTATAATTTTGCCTTTTCATGCTGTTCATGGGATTCTCAAGCCAAGAATACTGAAGTTGTTTGCTATTCCCTTCTCCAGTGGGCCATGTTTTGTCAGAACTCTCCACCGTGACCCACCCATCTTGACATGGCTCATAGTTTCATTGAGTTAGACAAGGCTGTGGTCCATGTGATCACAATGGTTAGTTTTCTGTGACTGTGGTTTTCAGCCTGTCTGCCCTCTATGGAATGAGAACACCAGACCACCTGACCTGCCTCTTGAGAAACCTATATGCAGATCAGCAAGCAACAGTTAGAACTGGACATGGAACAACAGACTGGTTACAAAGAGGAAAAGGAGTATGTCAAGTCTGTATATTGTCACCCTGTTTCTTTAACTTATATGCAGAGTACATCATGAGAAATGCTGGGCTAGAAGAAGTACAAGCTGGAATCAAGATTGCTAGGAGAAATATCAATAACTTCAGATCTGCAGATGACCCCATCCTTATGGCAGAAAGTGAAGAGGAACTAAAGAGCCTCTTGATGAAAATGAAAGAGGAGAGTGAAAGAGTTGGCTTAAAGCTCAACATTCAGAAAATGAAGATCACAGCACCTGGTCCCATCATTTCATGGGAAATAGATGGGGAAACAGTGGAAACAGTGTCAGATTTTATTTTCTTGGGCTCCAAAATCACTGCAGATGGTGATTGCAGCCATGAAATTAAAAGACACTTACTCCTTGGAAGGAAAGTTATAGCCAACTTAGGTAGCATATTCAAAAGCAGAGACATTACTTTGCCAACAAAGGTTCATCTAGTCAAGGCTATGATTTTTCCAGTGGTCATGTATGGATGTGAGAGTTGGTCTGTGAAGAAAGCTGAGTGCTGAAGAATTGATGTTTTTAAACTGTGGTTTTGGAGAAGACTCTTGAGAGTTCCTTGGACTGCAAGGAGATCTAACCAGTCCATTCTAAAGGATACCAGTCTTGGGTGTTCCTTGGAAGGACTGATGCTAAAGCTGAAACTCCAGTACTTTGGCCACTTCATGCAAAGAGTGGACTCATTGGAAAAGACTCTGATGGTGGGAGGAATTGGGAGCAGGAGGAGAGGGGGACGACTGAGGATGAGATGGCTGGATGGCATCACTGACTCGATGGACCTGAGTCTGAGTGAACTCCAGGAGTTGGTAATGGACAGGGAGGTCTGGTGTGCTGCGATTCATGGGTTGCAAGGAGTCGGAAAGGACTCAGTAACTGAACTGAACTGAACTACACTCTGATGGAGAAGGATAAGAGGCTTATAGAAACCTCCCCATGGAAGAGACTGACTGTGTGGGCAACTGGATCTAGTTCTGATGAGCGGGGTTATGCTCAGTAAATCTTTAATCTAATTTTCTGTTGATAGATGGGGCTGTGTTCCCTCCCTGTATTTACCTGTGGCCATTTTGGCATTAGGAAATGACTTCAGCAAGTTAGGGGCAGAGTCCAGACTTCAGTGAATTAAGAATGAGGGAGTGTCAGTTCTTTCACTCAGTCATTTCCAACTCTTTGTGACCCCATGAATCCCAGAACGCCAGGCCTCCCTGTCCATCACCAACTCCTGGAATTCACTCAAACTCACGTTCATCAAGTTGGTGATGCCATTCAGCCATCTCATCCTCTGTCATCCCCTTTTCCTCCTGCCCCCAATCCTTCCCAGCATCAGTCTTTTCCAATGAGTCAACTCTTCCCATGAAGTGGCCAAAGTACTGGAGTTTCAGCTTTAGCATCAGTCCTTCCAAAGAACACCCAGCACTGATCTCCTTCAGAATGGACTGGTTAGATCTCCTTGCAGTCCAATGAACTCTCAAGAGTCCTCTCTAACACTACAGTTCAAAAGCATCAGTTCTTCGGCACTCAGCTTTCTTTACAGTCCAACTCTCACATCCATATATGACCACAGGAAAAACCATAGCCTTGACTAGATGGACCTTTGTTGGCAAAGTAATGTCTCTGCTTTTGAATATGCTATCTAGGTTGGTCATAACTTTCCTTAAGGAGTAAGCGTCTTTTAATTTCATGGCTGCAGTCACCATCTGCAGTGATTTTGGAGCCCCCCAAAATAAAGTCTGACACTGTTTCCACTGTTTCCCCATCTATTTGCCATGAAGTGATGGGACCAGATGCCATGATCTTCATTTTCTGAATGTTTTAACCTTTAAGCCAACTTTTTCACTCTCCTCTTTCACTTTCATCAAGAGGCTCTTCAGTTCTTCTTCACTTTCTGCCATAAGGGTGGTGTCATCTGCAAATCTGAAGTTATTGATATTTCTCCTAGCAATCTTGATTTCAGCTTGTACTTCTTCCAGCCCAGCATTTCTCATGAGGTAGCATAGGCAGCATAAAAGATATTTGGTTGGCCAAAAAGTTCATTTTAGTTTTTCCATAAGATTATACTAAAACTTGAGTGAATTTTTTGGCCAATCCATTACTTTGAGAAAGGTCGTCCTGGGAAGAGGCAGACATTCCATTGGGCAGGCACATTAAATGAATGATGACAAAGTAAGATGACCACATTTGTTTCACCTTCTTCAGCATTCAGCGTTTGTAGAATAATATGAGACAGAATGCAGAGATCATTCTTTATCATCTGAATACAGTATAGGTTTAGAAAAGGGCAAGGACTGTGGAATCATGGTGACTTGTAAACAGATACAGCTTCCATAGATTATTAGCTGTGGAATTGTTAGCTTGACTCTAAATGTCTTTGTCTTTAAAATAGAGATAATTCCCCAATCTGTCAGCATGTAAAGGATCCGCCTGCAATGCCGAAGACTGGGTTGAATCCCTGGGTTGGGAAAATCCCTTGGAGGAGCAAATGGCAATCTACTCCAGGATTCTTGCCTGGAAAAACCCACGACAGACTACAGTCCATGGGGTCTAAAGAGTAGGGCAGGACTGAGCATACGCGTACATACAAAAATAAATTGAGGGGCTGTTAAGCACCTAGCAGTGTTCCTGCCATGTTAGTCGTAAGTATATTTACAAAGTAGAGCCTCTTAGACAACTTGGAGGTCAAGAACCAAGACCTCAGAAGAATTAACTCTATCTGCTATAGTAGAGACAGATAGAGGACTTGAGACTGTTGACAGTTTAGGACTTGAGATTTAACTCTTGGGCTGTCATTTTCCCTGGGCAGTATGAAGTGGGAGGAAAATAGAAACTCACCACTGGCCTTTTTATGTCATTACATCCCTGGGGCAAGCTCGTGAGTCAGCGCTGCAAAGTTTGGTTGATAGTAATTGTAGCTTTCACTTTCACCATGAAATTACTTCTTGTTTAAACTCATTAGACAAACTGGATATTCTTTTTCCTTTTTGTAAAAGTTTTTAATTTTATGCTGGAGTGTAGCTGATGAATAATGTTGAGATAGTTTCAGGTGCACAGCAGAGTTGCTTAGCCATACATAATATACTGTGCTGTGCTTGGTGGCTCAGGTGTGTCTGACTCTTTGTGACCCCATGGACTGTAGCCCACCAGGCTCCTCTGTCCATGAGGTTTCTCCTGGCAAGAACACTGAAGTGAGTTGCTATGCCCTCCTCCAGGGGATCTTCCCAATCCAGAGTTCCAACCCAGGTCTCCTGCATTGCAGGCGGATTCTTTACTGTCTGAGCCTACATATATCCATTCTCCCCCAAACTCCCCTCCCATCCATCCAACAAACTATATTCTTTATTCACCTTAGAGAACTCAACTTTCATCCACAGAAGATATTTGTAGCTATGTTACCAAATCAGAGTAATGCTTGCTACGCTTGTTTTATGTGTTCCTGTAATTTGTGTGTTTTCTTAGAGAGGCCAGAGGGAAGAACAGGAGACAAATTGACAATTTTGAGGCCTTTGACGGCACTGGATTTGTTTTTTACTATTTACCATATAAAAGTGATTATATTAAATTGAAATTAATGCATTGTTATGGGGCATTTATGATATCTCATTGAAAGATATCTCATTGCTGTGACTCCTTTAGAGAGCACTGATTTGCAACCATCAGCCTGTGTCATGAATACAGCCTCCAGAATGGTACTTAGCAGCTAATTAAACCAAAAAGACAAATACGAGGCTTTCACATCTTTAACTTAAAAGCTTCTAAATATAGTCATTGTTATAGTGCTACCAACGTATCGTACAGCAGTCTGCATTTTAAACCTCTTACTCTCATTGTCATAACTAATTTTATGAATAAAAAGGTCTGTGCCGGGGTTAGAAGATATGCTATTTGTTTGTTTTAACTTGAGAATGGTGCTGGTTGCCTTTGCAATTAAGTGATATTTCAGTGTGATTTTTCTCTCAGTTGAATTATTAATTTACTTATGTTAGTAATTTTGTCCAAATATGATTTAGACCTCAAAAAGTTCCACTGGAAACACTCTTGCCAGCTGTAATTTAAAATCCCCTTTTATTTCTGCCTTATAATTTTTAAAGATGATAAAATTAGACGTCGAGTGGTCTTGAATCTCACTGAGTTATTTGTGGATGCTCTGTTATTCATCCATCTGAATGCAGCATTTCTTTCAGGAACAGTATTTCATTGGCGAGAAAACATGAGTTAGACATTAGCGGTCATAATGTCTTTAAAGCCTGGCTGCGTCCTCAGATTATATATGACCTTGAGCTAGTCCTTCAGTCCCTGAGTTTTGAAAGGGGGAATCATGGTTCTATCCCTACCTAACAGAATTGCTGTGGGTGATACTCAGAGCCAGGGAATGTTGGAGCAGAAAGGAAGCAGGATGAACATCTAATACAACTCCTTCATCTGTAGGTGAGTAGACTGGCATCTAGAGGTAATGAATCACCCGTGCCCCACTTGGTGCAGAAAATAGATGTACTGCTGTATTTGGGCTCCAAACCCAGTACAGATCCCTCACTTCAGTTCAGTTCAGTCACTCAGTTGTGTCTGACTCTTTTTGACCCCATGGACTGCAGCACGCCAGGCCTCCTTGTCCATTACCAACTCCTGGAGTTTACTCAAACTCAAACTCATGTCCACTGAGTCGGTGATGCCATCCAGCCATCTTATCCTCTGGCGTCCCCTTCTCTTCCTGCCCCAATCTCTCCCAGCATCAGGGTCTTTTCCAGTGAGTCAGTTCTTTCCATCAGATGGCCAAAGTATTGGAGTTTCAGCATCAGCATCAGTCCTTCCAATGAATATTTAGGACTGATCTCCTTTAGGATGGACTGGTTGGATCTCCTTGCAGTCCAAGGAACTCTCAAGAGTGTTTTCCAACACCACAGTTCAAAAGCATCAATTCTTCAGTGCTCAGCTTTCTTTTTAGTCCAACTCTCACACCCATACATGACTACAGATGCCTACACCAAAGATATCTATGCAAGATCTAAGATTATATTGAAATTATGGGGGAGCACCTGTTTAAAAAAAAGTAGGAGAATAATTTATGTCATCTAGAATTTCTGTCTACTTCTTTGCTTCAACACAAGATGCTTAAAACACTGAAGTTTTAGTTTATTCTTCCTTGGATGCTTGCTGTCACTTAGAATCAGTGTTCGGTGTATAAAGGGACAAATAACAAAGTGTTTAATAAACTAATAGCCTGTGCAGTTAAATCAGGATGATGTCTTTATTGGGTTTTTAAAAATCCCATTAAGAAGATCGAAGTTTTAAATAACCTTCTGAAAACTTAGTTCATTTGTTAATACTAAGACTGTTGTTGAAGAAAATGAAGTGTCCTCAGGCTCCCTCGCAACATATGCTGCAAAGATCTTTTAAAGCTAATCAAGAGTGGATAAAATAACATGTCCTAGATTCCAGGACAACTTAAAAAAAAAATTTCTAAATTTTGTATTGGGTCTACTTAATTTAAGCTGGCTTAAAACTCAACATTCAAAAAACTAAGATCATGGCATCCAGTCCCATCACTTCAGGGCAAATAGAAGGGGGAAAAGTGGAAACAGTCACAGGTTTTATTTTGTTGGGCTCAAAAATCAACTGCAGATAGTGACTGCAGCCATGAAATTGCTGGATGCTTGCTCCTTGGAAGAAAAGTTATGACAAACCTAGACAGTGTATTAAAAAGCAAAGACATAACTTTGCCAGCAAAGGTCTGGCTAAGCTACAGTTTTTCCAGTAGTCATGTACGAATGTGAGAGTTGGAGCATAAAGAAGGCTGAGCACTGAAGAATTGATGCTTTTAAACTGTGGTGTTGGAGAAGACTCTTGAGAGTCCCTTGGACTGCAAGGAGGTCCAACTGGTTAATCCTAAAGGAAATCAACCCTGAATAGTCACTGGAAGGACTGATGTTGAAGCTGAAGCTTCAATACTGTGGCCACCTGATATGAAGAGCCAACTCATTGGAAAAGACCCTGAGGCTGGGAAAAATTGAGGGCAGGAGGAGAAGGGAGCGGCACAGGTTGAGATGGTTGGATAGCATCATGGACTCAATGGACATGAGTTTGAGCAAACTTCAGGAGACAATGAAGGATGGGAAAGCCTAGTGCACTGCAGTCCACACGACTGACATGACTTAGTGACTGAACAACATAGCCAATTAACAATGTTGTGTTAATTTCAAGTGAACAGTGATGGGACTCAGCCGTGTATCCATTCTCCCCCCAAACTTCCCTCCTCTCCAGGAAGCCATGTAATACTGAGCAATTTCCTGTGCTATATGGTAGCACAATTCTTTTCCAATGACTGAGGTTCATATAAGTTTTCTGAGAACCCCCAAATGTCAACATGACTGAATTCAAAGTACCCATGACGTCCATGCTATTTAGAAATCACTTATTTTTACACAGTGAATGGGCAATAGCAAGTTAAATATTAAACAATATTTAAATTAGAACATAAATATAGCTATGCATTATTCAGCACCGAGTTAAGCCAATATTCAGATCAGACAGAAGGTCACTGCCCTGCAGTAATCGTCCTCTCAGACTCAGGCAGTGCCAGTCCTTTATATAATGAAGTCAGCTCTCTGCAGAAGCAATTTGCATCTGGATAGGGAAAAGGGACAGCTCCTCTGTTTCTAGCAAAAGCAGTTGGTGCTGGTTTGATCCCTTTCAGGGTGCACCATGATGATTAACCAGGCCGCCTCTGCATATACATATTCAGAGGTGGCTTTTCCTGGGAATTTCCCTCACCAAGGAGATCATAAAAACCATCTCTTATTTGGCTCCAAAATCATGACCCCTCCACGGTGACAGTGCAAACAGACACAAGTTTGCTTCCTCTTATCTGACCTCTCACACTCTGCTTTGCCCTTGTTTGACTGGAAGTAGGGTCCCTGATCAAAATTAACAGCCCATCCTGAAGCTGGGCATGTTGACTGTGAAACAGAGGGGGAACCCAAGGGTGTGGTCTTGCTGCTCACACAGTTTTCATGCTGCTCACACAGTTTTCAATCAGTTTCTAAACATACTCCAGGTGTACAATCGTTCCTCCAAGCTCTGACTGACTGAGTGCCATGCATTTGTTGGAGAACCCCCCCCCCCTCCGCCTACTTTTTAAACAATGCTAGCTGGAATGACTCAGGTGATTATCGCCAGTGTTTGTGGCTTTCCTAGTTAGGTTAACTTTAAGACATGGCATTAAGTATTTTGAACTCTAGATAGATGGGTTTTAAACATAAATTGTAGGCCATAGAATTTTCTTCTATAGCATGTGATCCTCAATGAATTTGATTATAATGGTCCTCAAGTGTCACCCATAAAAATAGTAGTAGTTACAGGAATCCCCAAAGAAGTTAGTATTGAAGGGCCAGTCTCCTCTCTTTGGAATTGTTTTCTTCCTTCTCTCTTCTCTCCTATAGAAGCAATTATGAACATTTTTTTTTTAAGCTCACAATAACCTTGTGGAATATGTTTAGCAATTTGTTTATTGACGGATATTTACTTATTGAACCACTGAGCAAGAAGGTGCTAGGGATGCAGTCAGCATATTCATGGTATTTATAGTCTAGTAGGGGAGAATGGTATTAACAATTTATGATTAAAAAGAAATATAAACTGTGATTGTAACTGTTAAACAAAATTGCACATCATGTAGTAAGGGAAATCACATGTAACCTGGGGGTGAGAATATCAGGAAAGAGAGAGAACAGAAGATCCAAAGAGACCAAATGTTGTTGCTGCTGCTGCTGCTGCTGCTGCTAAGTCACTTCAGTCGTGTCCGACTCTGTGCGACCCCAAGGACGGCAGCCCACCAGGCTCCGCTGTCCCTGGGATTCTCCAGGCCAAATGTTAGGTAGAATGAAGTCCTTGGACTCTCTCACTGATTCATAATCAGACTTTCCAAATATGAAAAGCAAAGAGATAGCATATGATGTTATTGTGATAGATTTTCCTTCTTTTATAGCAGTGTTTTTAATTAGTAGAAATTGGTGGGCAAGAAAGGTATTACCTATTCACCAAATAACCTGTAATGATGAATTTGTTGTAATGAAGTTGCATCTTTGAGTTTTCCTTAGAAACTCAAAATTATACCCTTAATCTGTTTCAGATAGGAAACTTCATTTGGAGTATGATATCAGTGAAATTCTTAGAGTGTATCGAGGTATCCTGAGGTCTAGTGATTTACTGTGCAATTACATATAGTGGCAATGCTGTGGTAAAACATTTTCTGACAGCACTTGTGTATTTAGACCAATTCCAAAATGCACACTGCAAATGACAGTGTACAAAACCATTTCACAGAGGATTTGCAAGTAAAATTTGAGAATTTAAAACTGTCTCATAATAGAAGGTCCACAGACTATGCAGTTCCATGATTTGCTCCCTTATATTGGCAGCCGTGTGTGTGTGTGTGTGTGCGTGTGTGTGTGTGTGTGTGTGTTTGCTTCTGTTGAAATATTTGTTTAGTCTGAAAGAAAGAATCTAATGAGCAAGGGTATAGGAAAGTGACAGCGTATGGAAATCCAGGTCTCAGTGCTACTGGATCTGTGAACCTGGATGAGTTTGTCTTTTTGAGTCTGCATCTCTAAAAGTATTAGTTATTACAATGATTAAATGAAAGATGGAAAACAAAACTTAGTTTTTCCTCTCTCAATGATTAAAGATCAAAGAAGAAGGCTTTTTCCCCTATACCACATTAGGCTTTTAGTAATATGAATTTAGGATTCATTAATTTATCCCAACTGTTTTTCACCGAGGCATTGGCTGACCTACCCTGGCACTAATGAATTGCACAGACTCATTACCAGGTGTGGTTTGCTTCTGCTTGGCAAGATTTTTTAAACTGAAGTTTAATTTATTTACAGTGTTATGTTAGTTTCAGATGTACAGCATAATGATTCAGTTTTTTTTTTAAACAGGACTATATTCCACTATAGATTATACATTTCTGTGATATACAGTAAATCCTTGTTGTTTTATCTATTTTATATTAGTTTTTATGTGTTAATCCCATACACCTAATTTGTACCTCTCCCCTTTAGTAACCATAGTTCATTATCTATGTTTGTGAGTCTGCTTCTGTTTTGTATATAAATTCATTTGTATTATTTTTTAGACTCTACATATAAGTGATATTATATAGTGTCTATCTTTCTCTGTCAGACTTATTTCAATAAATATAATATTTTCTAGGTCCATCCATGTTGGTGCAAATGCCAATATTTCATTCTGTTTTATGGCTGAATAATATTCCATTGTATATATATACCATATTGCCCTAAGTCGATTGTCTGTTGATGAACATTTGGGTTGCTTCCGTGTTTGGATGTTTAAATACTGCTGCTATGAATATTGAAGTGCATGTATCTTTTTGGATTAGTGCTTTTTCTTTGGATACATACCCAGCAGTAGAATTTCTGGATCATATTGCATTTCTGCTAGTAAAGTAATGCTCAAAATTCTCCACGCTAGTCTTCAGCAATAATGTGAACCGTGAATTTCCAAATGCTTAAGCTGGTTTTAGAAAAGGCAGAGAAACCAGAGATACATGAGTTTGGATAAACTCCGGGAGTTGGTGATGGACAGGGAGGCCTGGCATGCTGCAAAGGGTTGGAAAGGGTTGGACACGACTGAGAGACTGAACTGAACTGAATGGTATTTCTATTTTAGTCTTTTAAGGGACCTCCATAGTTTTCCCCATATTGGCTATACCAATTTATATTCCCTCTAATAGGTAAGAATTTAAGAACAAAGTTGAGTGCAAAGATGGATGAGAAGACAGTAGAGGAGTGTTGGTTAGGCAAGACACATAGCCTTGGTTTTTGCTCCACCTTCAAAAGTCCTTAGGGCATAAGAAAGCACTTCAGATTAATTCAATCTTTTGCCTCTTTCCTCCAAGGAGACCAGTAGTCCCTTGAAAAAAGACTGGAGACTGTGTGGGCTAAGTCTTAAAGGTTATCCATGATCTGGTCCTATTTTCTCCCTGATCTTCTGTTCACCTAACGTGAGCCCAGCTCCATGGTTGGATCTGCCTTATTTTATATAAGCTGACTGACTGTACCTTTCACTGAAATCGAAATCACATGTCCACCAGCCTTTCTTGTCTAAAGAACTGAACCCTAAGACAGTCCTCATGTTATATTCTAATCTATTAGGATTTTAATGTTCCTTGATTTTCCCTTATTGCTGATATTTAGCATACTGGCCTTTCTAGCCACAGAATTGAAATGATGTTGTGGGAGGGACTGTGGGCCTGGAGCCAAAAGACAATTTTTCTAGGATGTGACTATGGGAAAATTATTTTACCTCTCTGAATGTTTCTTTCTGTTTTTTCAGTTCTAAAGTGGAGATAACATATACCTCCTAAGTTTCTCTTGAGGATTAAATAAGTTTGTGCATGGATGGTAGATACTCTGGAGCATTTAACTAGATCTGAATCTTAAGTGACCTCCCAATAAGCAATCAGACTTTCCAGGATGACTAGTCTGTAGTCTGTCATGTTCTGAATGATAGAATGTGTTATTTCTCCTTAAAATCAGTATCTGAAAATAACTTATTAAGTAATATTTTAAATAACATAAGTAAAAATGTTTAAAAAAGTCAATCCAGAGGTAGTTTTGCTGAAGTGTTTTCTCATCTTATAACTCTCATTTTTTTTT
>SJYC01106161.1:0-12335 GCA_006408675.1 Madoqua kirkii | reverse complement strand
TTAAAAAATATCATTGTTTATTTATTTATTTATTTTTTTGCAACCCCTTCATATGTTATCAATCAAGTTAAGCATAAAATTAAAAAAATATAAGAATATAATCTCTCTTATATAGCATATTTTCAAGGAAGATTTTGTATATTTTTTTCTTAATTTGTAGATGTTACAATTTGATCCATCAGAGAAAGAATATAAATCTCTTAACTTCAACAATAGATGGATAATAGTATTCATAAATAACTCTGCATTGTACATTCTCAAAGTAATTATTTTAACAAAATAACTTATTCTTAGATATTAATGTCCCAGTTAAATTATTCTCTATTTAGAAAAAAAAATTTCCAGATTTGCCGTGCACTATATACATTCTCAGTGTTTGGGACATTTTCAAAAACTTCTGCTTTTATTTATAAAACATTTGTTCACAATATTGTAATTAGAAGCATATACACTGGAGCCTCTCTTTTAAAACTCTTTAAAAAAAAAATCTTCCAGAACAGAGAAAATTTTCCGTCACTTTTCTCTCTTTAAACTGGACAATTTAAAGGTCTCTTTTCGATGTGATCTGTATCAATTATCCCACAGAAATGTTTGTGAGTTTCTTTTATTCACCAGCTAGATGGAGTGGGCTTTTCCGTGCAGACTGTCACATCTCACACTCAGTAACCTTGCAGAGAAACGCTCAGGTCTGTGCAGCTGTCGCTGAGGTACTTTCATTTTTAATCTGCAGCACGCTTCTTCTACGTGTCCCAGACTTTCCATTTGGATCAAAACAATGATGCATGTTATTGTATTTAAAAAAGTCAGTGTGATCCACAGGTTTTCTAGTTTCACTGAATTCTAAGGCAAATATGGGCAAAAAAAATCTATGGGTTCCTAAAGATCATTTCTATAAGTTCGTTTTGATGTCTCTTCTAACTTTATAGGGGCTTCCCAGGTAGTGCTAGTGGTAAAGAATCCTCCTGTCAATTCAGGAGTCCCAGGAGACTTGGGTTCTACCCTCGGGTCAGGAAGATTCCCTGGAGGAGGGCATGGCAACCTACTCCAGTATTCTTGCCTGGAGAGTCCCATGGACAGAGAAGCCTGGTAAGCTAATGTCCATAGGGTTGCAAAAAATAGGACAAAATTGAGCAACTGAGCACCGGACAAAAATGAGCAACTGAGCACCGATAGCATCTCTAACTTTACAGATGTAAAACTAAAATCTCTGTTTTACTTCCCAGTCTTGTTCTCATCCTAACTTCAGTGTTTCTACTGCTAGTGCCAGCATTCTCAATATTCAAGCTATAAATTAGGCTGCCAACTTTGACTCAGAGGTCTGATTCTTTCTATGTCTGTAAAGTCCCATGGTCAGAGAAGCCTGGTAGGCTACAGTCCATCGGGTAGCTAAGAGTTGGACACGACTGAGCAACTTCACTTTCACTTTCATGCACTGGAGAAGGAAATGGCAACCCACTCCAGTGTTCTTGCCTGAAGAATCCCAGGGACGGGGGAGCCTGCTGGGCTGCCGTCTATAGGGTCGCACAGAGTTGGACACGACTGAAGTGACTTAGTCTAGTCTAGTCTAGTCTAAAGTCCCTATATACCTTTTGATTGTATTTTTGCTTTGCTTTTTTAACTCCACATACTCACGGCTCTTCAGGCACTTATAGCATCAAATATGTACCTTGTCATTATCTTCTTATCCACTTGCTTTGCCTTTACTTCATTTCTTATCCCACTCCAGTCCATCCCACCAATCAAATCCATGGAAATAGTTCTCTAATGCATCTTTTTAAAATATCACCATGCTGCTTCCCCTCTCTTGCTAAATGCCCTTTAGTAATAGTTTGAACCTCAAACCCTTTGGCTAGGTCCATCTTCAGACTTTATTTCATATTCTACTTTCTTGGGTAATATTAACATGAATTGTCTTAATCTGTCTGGGCTGCCACAATAAAAAAATACCATGAACCAGTGGTTTATGAATCACAAACATTTACTTCTGGAACTGGTAAGTTCAAAATCATGGCACCAGGCGATTCAATTTCTGTTGAGCACCTGCTTCTTTGGATGGCTCTCTTTTTGCTGTAACCTTGCATGGCAGAAGGGGAAGCGGGGCTCGAATGGACTTTTTTCAGAAGGGCACTAATCCTATTCATAACCTTAATACCCCCAAGGCTCTATATCTTGATACGATCACTTTTAGAAGTTAGGATTTCAACTGTGAATTTTGGGGATTAAAAATTCAGAATGTGGCACTAATACTTAACAGAAAACTTTTGAGTCTTTTCAATCTGCCAGGTACTGTGCTAAATGCTTTAGCTAAATAATCTAATTTAATCCTTGCAACAACCAGGAAGTAGATATTGTTTCTTTTTTCATGCAAGAAAAGAGTCAAGTAGATATGAATAGCACACACAAAGTTACATGGCTGTAGAGACAGAATTTATGCTCAGGGCTTAACCTAAATCTGTGTTCTTAGCCATCCTTTTATAATGCCTCCCACAGTCCTTTGCCTCCAACCAAATGACTTTTTTTTTTTTAAGTATGCCTTGATATTTTTCACCACTGTCCCCCTTTTCCTTCTCATACCATTGCACTTGAATGCCATTCCTTCTGACCCGTGAAATGTCATCTATTTTTCAAATCCCATCACAAACTTCATTTCCTTTTTAAAGTCTAATATAACCATCTTATTCTAAAGGTGATTATAGCCTAAGAATTCCTAGATATACAAGTAGTAATTTGCTACAGTCCTGCAGTTGTGAAGAGTGGGATAAGACTTGGTGACTAAATAGCAACAAAAACAAAATGCTAGTATTAATACTTTCAGTTAAAATTTTTTTTCCATGCTCTTATGTTGTAGTATTTATCCAGACATATCATCAGTAGCTCAGTCTCCCTGTAGTTTCTTGGAAGAGGTAAATAAATATTTGATGATTTGATTGTTTAAGAAATCCAGTCAGATTGTTTTCCCAAAGTCGTTGATACAATTGTACTGATCAACTCAGCCATGGGGATGAAGTCAGTTATTTATGAAAATTTTGCAATGACCTTGATAGAGTGTGATTTCAGATTTAAGCATTCCTCCAACAGAAAAATTATACTGGATAATAAAATTTGGGGCACTAACATGAATTCTAAAATTGATAATTTTATGGTAATATCAGGTTCACGACAAGTCAATGGGACTAATAATATATTTAGAAAAAGGTTTACAGAAAATTTGCACAGAAGAAGTCAATAATTATTAAGCAGTTCTTAGTAGATCAAAGAGTAATTTTCTCTGTATTGCTCTCAGACCACCTTTAATATGTAATGTACACTAAATGTAAATTGTAAGAAGAGTAATGATATCCCTCTCTCACTTCACCTCAGCACATTCAGCTCTTTTGAATCTCTCTCATTTTCAGATTCTTGATAGATTCTGAGTCCAACCTCTTCCCCACTGAAGAAAACTTCTTGCCATATTATGATCCTGTCATGCTATCACTCAACTTGTTATGAGCACCTCCAGTAATAGGAAACTCAGTACTTTGAGTTAGCCCAGACCATTGTTAGGCACTTATAATCTTCAGACTCTTCTTTCTGATACTATGTCTCAGTCATCACCTCTTTCACATTGCTCCATTCCCCCTTATTCTGAACAAAGCCATTTAATATTAGATAGAATAAGGTCGATTTTTCCCCCTAGTGCAACCTCTCTAATCATTTGAGGAAAGCTTCTCTGTCTCTTCTTAATTTCCACCTCACATCTCCCCTCTCCTCAGGGCCAAAATTCTAGTTTTTTCAGCCAGTAAGTTAGCTGACTTAGTTTCCAGATGTCTCGCCTCCTGGCTTTTCTCTTCTGGATAGTCTCCTCCATCCTGAGAACACAATAAGCCAGATGTGGCCTGAGAAGGGCAGAGAACCCTGAAACTATAATTTCTCTTGCTTTAGAAATGGTGTTTCTGTCATTGCAGCCTAAGTTCACATTAGCTTTTAAAACAGTAGCATTACATTCACGGCTTTTTATTGAACTTGCGGTCTGAAGGCCCAGGCCTTTTATTTTTCCCTAGAAAGTGTAGTCAAGCCACGCATTTCTCATTCTGTCCTTATGTGATTTATTTTTTTTAAACTTCAGGTAAAGGATTTTCCTTTATGCTTTTTTGTCTTTTATCGTGTTGGTCCCTGGAAGTGCGTGATGGGACAACTGAGAGAAAAACCACAAGATTCTTGGCTGCGGCAGATGCTGGGAGTCTGGAATGGCTCTAATAAATTACAATAGGAGTTCCACTAGAAAAACCCCAAACCCTTTGGATATTAAAAACATGAAAACAAGCAAACCAAAAAGAAATCCTCCAAAGCCTGTTGTTGTTGGGAGCTGCATTTTACCTTCAGTAATACTAAAATGAGGCAAATACTGATATCCTCAGAAACAGGCCTCCTTGAGCACTGCTCTTCAGTCCCTGAAACTTCTTGCTTTTATCCAGTTTGTAGGGGACCCAGCAGAAAGAACACATTTAAAATATACAGAGTTTCCTATGTTTCCCCTTCTTTGAGCCAATTAGCACATGTTCAGCAGCTTTCCCTTCCCTCTGTTAGCACATAAATTACCTTTGTCTTCAAACACTCTGGAACTTCAACAACTTCTAATTACTTGGGTTATCAAACTCTTGTTTCCAAGAAGCAATTCTCTCTTCATTAGAAAATGAGGGGACTTTTTTCCAGATGTCCAGACCACTGATAAAAGTTAGTCTTGCCCAATACTTTGGCCACCTGATGCGAAGGGTCAACTCATTGGAAAAGACCCTGATGCTGGGAAAGATTGAGGGCAGGAGGAGAGAGGGGTGACAGAAGATGAGACGTCTGGATGGCATCACTGACTCACTGGACATGAGTTTGTGAAAGATGGAAACCTGGTGTGCTGCAGTCCATGGGATCATAAAGAGTTGGACATGACTTAGTGACTGAACAATAACAACAATGGCAAAGTCTTGTCCCAACAATGGTGTGAATTTCCATATGCACACTTATTCCTTCCCTACATTTCCCTGTCTTCTATTTATAGTTTTCTTTCTTTTCTTTTTTTTTGACTTGCTTTGCTCATTCCTACATCCTTCTCTGGATGCTTACACTTAGTTGATGAAGCTGTCTAGCATGGAATCGCCAAAAAGTTTAGGAGATTTCCTCCCAACTAATTAACTCCCCTCTGCCCCTGCCGTGGCTAGCATTATGTCAAGTTCAACATATGTTGTGCAATGGAGACACTGTAGCCCCAACAAAGATTAAGTTTACAATTTTAGCAGAGAAAACCAACATGCCCCAACTCCTTATAAGATAATTTTGAATGGAGAAAGGGCATAACAAGCTATATGCAAAGTGTTATGGGGATCTGGAGAAGAAGAATCACTTCAGTTGGAGGTGAGCCCAAGATGGGGGAAGATTCCATGAAGCTGAATAAAGAGGCGTATGATTTATAGAAGAGAAAATAATATTACTGCTAGCAGTTATATGCTGTGCTGTGCGCTAAGTTTTTTACATGCATTGTTTAAAAAAATGCCTCAGGCTTCGCTGGTGGCTCAGATGGTAAAGAATCTACCTGCGATGCAGGAGACCTGGTTCTCTCCCTGGTTCAAGAAGATCCCCTGCAGAAGGAAATGGCAACTCACTCCAATATTCTTGCCTGGAGAATTCTATGGACAGAGGAGCGTGGTGGACTACAGTCCATGGGGTCGCAGAGAGTCGGAGATGACTGAGCGACTAACACTTTCACTTTCACTTAAAAAATACTTACAGAATATCTAGGGTGTAGTCATTATTATTAGGTCTGTCTCACCAAGGAAGTTTTGAGACATGAAGTAATGTCTAAGCCATCCCAGCTAAGAAGTAATGGAACCCAGATTTGAACCCATTCCATTCGGAAAGGATATTGCAAGAAGAGGGAATGTGATAAACACAGATAAAGAATCAGAAAAGAAGTCTACCAATAAGGGTTTGAGTAGATACTATGTGAAAAAATGTTGGGAGAGATACTGGGGCCAGATTATAGGAGACTTGGAATACTATGCCAAAAAACTGGAATTTAGTTTGTAAGCAATTGGGAACGTCAGTAGGAATTTAATAGGAAAGTTGAACAATAAAACTTATACATAAAAAATTACTCCAAATGAGGTAATGAAAACGTTTCAGCTTCTTCAGAGGAATGTGACTGCATTACCAACACCCACACATCCAATATATATATGTGCTGTATACATATTTTTTTTCTGGCTTTTTTCTATCAGAATTTTACTGGATCTGATCCTATATTTCTAACATCTATAAATGATTTTGTTAGGAAACTTGATTTCCCTCATCTTTGATATTGTGGCATTCTATTCTTTGACATTATTACCTGTGCTATTTTCTCTTTGTCTTCTTCTAAAATTACATATAGCATCCATTTATTTATTTTGGTAATCAGTGTAAAGCTCTCTTGAAAAATGTCAAATGCGTAATACATTGCATGCTGCTGCTGCTGCTGCTAAGTCACTTCAGTCGTGTCCGACTCTGTGTGACCCCATAGATGGCAGCCCACTAGGCTCCCCCATCCCTGGGATTCTCCAGGCAAGAACACTGAAGTGGGTTGCCATTTCCTTCTCCAATGCATGAAAGTTGAAAGTTAAAGTGAAGTTGCTCAGTCATGCCCGACTCTTAGCAACCCCATGGACTGCAGCCTACCAGGCTCCTCCATCCATGGGATTTTCCAGGCAAGAGTACTGGAGTGGGGTGCCATTGCCTTCTCTGAATACATTGCATAACACTGAGCAAAACAGCTTACGGTCCTTTTCCTTATCTCTGTGGAAGAATCACTCCAGATAACCCCATAATTGTCCCTAGTTTCTGGCCTTACCTTTGTCACAGTCTCCTCAACACCCCACAACTCTGGTTCTCTTTCCTCTTTCTCCTCCTTCCCGCATTTTAAAGCTGATATGTTTTCTGAGCCAGTAGCTCACCAGGACGTCTAAAGCAGAGAAAGGTAACTTTTCTGGTAATCTTTCTGTTTTTTTTTTTGTTGTTGTTATTGTTGTTTATTTGTTTTATTTTTATTCTCCATGCATTATTGGGAAACTTGGAGAAAAATATTGAAATAAGAAAGTGAGGAAGATTCAAAAACTTATCAACTTTTGGTCTCCTTTTGTCTCTATCTTGCTCTCATTTATCTATAGTCATTTTACAATAAGTATTGCAGTATTTATAACTCATCACTGCCTTTCTGTTGGGTGGGCCCTGGCACTTGGAGGGATTTGCCTTTGCAAGAAGGCACAGTTGCTACTGAACTTCACATGACCAAGAGTTGAATTTTTGTCTTGATCTTGCCATAGATGCAATCACTTTAGACACTGACATTCTTAAATTGCTTACTTTAGAAATTAAATTTGTTACTGTTAATTCAAAGGGAACAAAAAAAATCCCAAGTAAGACTTCTTGCCTGCCATCAATACCTGGAAAGGAAGTTTATGCTTCCTTTTTCCAAGTATTAGATTGACTCGCCATATCTCAGTTGGTTGTCAGATTGTCAATAAGCATGATAAGACTTTTTGTTTTCCCAGCTCAGAGGATATAAAAAATTGTGACAGGGTAGTGGCCTCTCTTATTTCTGTAATGAGCAGGCCTATACTAGATTTTTATTAATTTTCTCTGCCTTGCATTACTAAGTCAGTCACTGATGCTTCTGTCATGCAGTAAATCCAGAAAATTACTATTTGTTGAAATTCTCACTACTTCAATTTATTCAGAAATATAATACAGTTTCTGAATCTGGAGTATTTCTGGTTACAAGAGAAGATGGCTGTGTTTGATTTCAAGGCCATTTGGTCACATTTCTAACCTGTTAATTTTTTTTCCAATTTTTTCACTTAATGTACTGACCCCGTTTTATAAGTCAGGAAAGTAAGGCAGCAATGACACTTTACTTCTTATGTAAAGAAACAGAGTCTGATGATCCAAATGGTCTTTTTAGACTATAGATGTAAGTAGAATGAGATCCTGGAAGATCATGCAAATACTCTTTGTACCCGGCATTGCATGCACTGTTAGCTGTTGCCTCATGACCCTGGATCTTATTATTAATTTACCTCATGGATTAGAAAATGCTATAAACACTGGTTTTTTTTCTTACATTTGTTGCTTTGGAGCTATTGTGTGAGTGCATGCAGCAGGAGCTTTAGTCGCTTAGTCATGTCCGGCTCTTTCTGACTCATAGACTGTAGCCCGCCGGGCTCCTCTATCCATGGAATTCTCCAGGCAAGAATACTGGAGTGGGCTGCCATTTCCTCCTTCAGGGGATCTTCCCAATCCAGGGATCCAACTCACCAATATGTCTCCTGCATTAGCAGGCACATTCTTTCCACTGAGCAATTTGAGAAGCCCTTGCTGTAGAGCTAAATCAACCTTAAAAATAATTTTGTGGATTAAGACAGCTATCATTTGCATTAATGTAAGTCCCATCTACATGCAGCCCATTTAATAGCAGACCTAAATAAGCAATGTTCTATACCTTCGGTATTTTTTTTCTTTGTAATTCCTAAAGGACATTATTAATACTTTTGTTTTATTGTGACTACACAATCTAGGTTTACTGGTAGGGTTGCCCATACAATGCAAAATTCCCAGTTGCATTTTCATTTTAGATAAACCATGAATAAATTTTAGCATAAGTATGTCCCTAAAATTGCACGAAAGACACTTAGACTAAAAAAGTTAGTCATGTTTTATCTGAAATTCAAATTTAACACAGTGTTCTGTATCTTTATTTGCTAAATATAGTAGCTTTATTTACTGAGTGATTACAATTTCATATAATTTTGTTCTTTTCAATAATACATTTCAGTAGAGAGAAACATTTAGTTGTTATGTAAGTTTTTATACCAATACATTAACAAATTGAGGAAAATCTGATTTTAGACTATATAATCTAATTTGTGATTCACATAGTACAGCCAGAGTAAAGCTTCTTTTCAAACACATGGCAGTTTTCTATTTACCTGTCTGTGTCTTCCATTAATCTATGACATCAGAAAGGAGAAAGCAGACTTCATTCATTTTTGTATTACATAATGTTGGCACATAGTAGAAGCTCCATAAATATTTCTGGAATGGACTGTATAATTACAGAATGATAGGCTGGCTCAGTAATAAAAGATGTGTATGTGAGTGTGCCTGCGTGTGTGCATGCATGTGCATAAGAGAGAGAGAGAGATTTAAAAATGCCTAACATGCAAGGAGATCCAAGCAGTCCATCCTAAAGATCAGTCCTGAGTGTTCACTGGAAGGCTTGATGCTGAAGCTGAAACTCCAGTACTTTGGCCACCTCTTGCGAAGAGCTGACTCATTGAAAAAGACCCTGATGCTGGGAGGGATTGGGGGCAGGAGGAGAAGGGGACGACAGAGGATGAGATGGCTGGATGGCATCACCAACTCGATGGACGTCAGTCTGAGTGAATTCCGGGAGATGGTGATGGACAGGGAGGCCTGGAGTGTTTCGATTCACGGGGTTGCAAAGAGTCGGACACGACTGAGCGACTGAACTGAACTGAACTGATCATGCAATGAGTGATAACTTAGGTCAGCCCTCTGGTAGGGTCACTGTGTTAAAGCTTATTCTTACCTTCTTTTTACAGAGGGCTCTTTCCCTAGTGTGTGTACTCAGTTGCTCCGTCATGTCCAAGTCTTTGAGGCCCTGCGGACTGTAGCCTGCCAGGTTCCTCTGTCCAGGCAAGAATACTGAAGCGGGTTGCCATTTACTTCTCCAGGGGGTCTTCCCAGCCCAGGGATCAAACCTCCATCCTGCATCTCTTGCTTCTCCTCCATTGGCAGATGGCTTCTTTACCACTAGTGCCACCTGGGAAGTCTTTCACTAAACAGTGGGTCAAAGCCAATCAGAGGCTATATATTAGACTACATCAGTCAATGTATGTGTCACTTAGATACTACATCCTCTTTTTAGAGGCTCTCCCCCGACCCCTCCAAAAAAAAGAATGAGTTAGTGAAAAAGTCTTCATATAGTCCATGTTGGTTTGCTTATACTGCTGGTATCAAATCTTCCTTTCTAAAAGTCAATATGTAATATAGTCAGACCGGTAACTGCAACAATAGCTCCTATCTTCTGCACTTATATAGAATATTTTCACTCTCTCATTGAGAAATGTAATCCAGTTCCTCTCTCCTTGAATCTGTGTCGATTCATAGTCTGAGGTGACAATTTATAATTTTCCATGGAAATATCATGCACTTCTTCCTTGCTCTTATGAGAATCTTGCTCTGAGAACCCAGATTGATTTTACTGTGATACATTCTCCAGGGGTTTCTCCAAGAAAGTTTACATGGGAGGAATTTTTTTTTTGACCTTTTACACACTTGAAATTGTAATTTTTATTCTTTTGCTTGATAAACTGACTGACTACCACATTTTAGATTGAACTTCCTTTCACTATGAGTTTATTATACATTATTCCATTTTATTTTATTTTCTGTTGCTCTTGGGAAGGCAGATGTCAATCTCATTCCCTAGTTTGTTTAAGTGACAAGGTTTTTCATCTCTGAAAATGACTAAAATATTTTTTAAAATGTCTAATACTCTAAGACCTTATGATGATGTGATTTTTCTTCTTGTTTATTAGGCTGAATGTTCAGTAAGAGAGTTGTTTTTCATTTCCAAGAAATGTTTTTACATGCTTGCTTTAAAAGTTTCCTCTCTCTCATCACCATCATATTACAGTCTTATTTGGGCCCCTATTTTTTGTATATTTGGATCACTTGAGTAGATATTTTTAAAAATTGATTTATTTTTTTACTGTTGTCTAATTTCTATTTTACTTTCTGAATTCCTGATTTAATGTTCTGTTAAATCTTCTATTGAAATCTAATTTCAATGATCACATTTTGAAGTTTCAGCTATTTTCTGCAAATTTTCCTTGTGTACTTTATTATCGTTGTTTAGTTACTAAGTTGTGTCTGACTCTTTGTGACCCCATGGACTATAGCCCACCAGGCTCTTCTGTGCATGGAATTCTCCAGGCAAGGATACTGGAGTGAATTGCCATTTCCTTGTCCAGGTGACCTTCCCAAACCAGGGATTGAACCCTCCTCTCTTGTGTTGGCAGGTGATTCTTTACCACTGAGCTGCGTGGGAAGCCCTTCTTGTGTATATCACGATATTTTTATTTCATTTTTTCCTCTTTTGAAAGATCATTAATTATATATGTATATATATTGAGGCTTTCTTTGGGTCCCTACATCATCTGTTTCCCTTGAGTGCCCAGATTTTCTGTTTGTCTTGGTGTCCTCAAATAGCTGATCACCCCTTGACTATCCAATCAGATCTAAGATTGGGCACTTAAACCTAATTGGTTAGCATTGTGAAGTGTAGGGCAATCAGGTAGCCCACAGCTTGTTAACTGGCTAATTTTCTCTGGGGTAGTTTGTTTCACCAATAGGGGATCCCACAATCTTCTGTCTGAAGGGCTGGGAGGCTGCTGCTGTCCTGGAGCTGGGGTCTTTCAATAAGTATTTCCCTTTATCCTTTGTCTTCAGTGTTGAATTTAAATGACAACCTTATTCCTGGGCTAAGGACCTCCGAACTTCTTTGGTTCAGTTACCTCAGGGCAGTGGTTGTTAGGTATACAACAGAATCACCTGGAAGACTTGTTAAACCACAGGTAATTGGGCCTCGCCTCCAGATTTTCGGACTCAGTAGGACTAGGATGAGTTTGAAAACACATCTAGGGCTTGGAGACCACCACTCTGGAGTATAAACCTCTGGCTTTGCATAGAGGTGAGTCAAAGGTCTGTAACTGTGTGGCATAATTTAGATTACTAATGGTTCCATTTTCTTTGATGGTGCAGTCTGAGTCTCTTCTTGTTATTTAGGATGATATTTTGAAGGGAACAGGCAGAAAAACTTCTTACATCATTTTGATGAAGGGTTATTTCAAGTAGAATAGCAAGAAGTCTTCTTGTTCCCAACATTTTGAAACAGATGAGCAAATCCATGATATTGTGATTCTTTCTCATTTTACTGTTAGAGAGTATTTTTGTGATAACTGTATTTTGTTACTTTAGCATCATTTGAAAACTAGAAATCCATGGTATCTATTACCTTCCAATTGATCAAAATACTATAAACTATTGACAAGAACAAAATATTTACAGTTGCCTGAGGAAGTTTGTACTTAAGAAGCAATTATATTTTGCACTGAAAATGATAGCTGAAATGAATTTGCCTCTCTGTTTCCTTATATCAGTTTTTATTTTATTTTGCTAGACTGTTCATTTGATTAATTCTCATTAATCCCAAATTTCAAAATGTGAAATGTGCTCATCAATATCTA
>SJYC01106160.1:0-18939 GCA_006408675.1 Madoqua kirkii | reverse complement strand
CACTTAGACTAAAAAAGTTAGTCATGTTTTATCTGAAATTCAAATTTAACACAGTGTTCTGTATCTTTATTTGCTAAATATAGTAGCTTTATTTACTGAGTGATTACAATTTCATATAATTTTGTTCTTTTCAATAATACATTTCAGTAGAGAGAAACATTTAGTTGTTATGTAAGTTTTTATACCAATACATTAACAAATTGAGGAAAATCTGATTTTAGACTATATAATCTAATTTGTGATTCACATAGTACAGCCAGAGTAAAGCTTCTTTTCAAACACATGGCAGTTTTCTATTTACCTGTCTGTGTCTTCCATTAATCTATGACATCAGAAAGGAGAAAGCAGACTTCATTCATTTTTGTATTACATAATGTTGGCACATAGTAGAAGCTCCATAAATATTTCTGGAATGGACTGTATAATTACAGAATGATAGGCTGGCTCAGTAATAAAAGATGTGTATGTGAGTGTGCGTGCGTGTGTGCATGCATGTGCATAAGAGAGAGAGAGAGAGATTTAAAAATGCCTAACATGCAAGGAGATCCAAGCAGTCCATCCTAAAGATCAGTCCTGAGTGTTCACTGGAAGGCTTGATGCTGAAGCTGAAACTCCAGTACTTTGGCCACCTCTTGCGAAGAGCTGACTCATTGAAAAAGACCCTGATGCTGGGAGGGATTGGGGGCAGGAGGAGAAGGGGACGACAGAGGATGAGATGGCTGGATGGCATCACCAACTCGATGGACGTCAGTCTGAGTGAATTCCGGGAGATGGTGATGGACAGGGAGGCCTGGAGTGTTTCGATTCACGGGGTTGCAAAGAGTCGGACACGACTGAGCGACTGAACTGAACTGAACTGATCATGCAATGAGTGATAACTTAGGTCAGCCCTCTGGTAGGGTCACTGTGTTAAAGCTTATTCTTACCTTCTTTTTACAGAGGGCTCTTTCCCTAGTGTGTGTACTCAGTTGCTCCGTCATGTCCAAGTCTTTGAGGCCCTGCGGACTGTAGCCTGCCAGGTTCCTCTGTCCAGGCAAGAATACTGAAGCGGGTTGCCATTTACTTCTCCAGGGGGTCTTCCCAGCCCAGGGATCAAACCTCCATCCTGCATCTCTTGCTTCTCCTCCATTGGCAGATGGCTTCTTTACCACTAGTGCCACCTGGGAAGTCTTTCACTAAACAGTGGGTCAAAGCCAATCAGAGGCTATATATTAGACTACATCAGTCAATGTATGTGTCACTTAGATACTACATCCTCTTTTTAGAGGCTCTCCCCCGACCCCTCCAAAAAAAAGAATGAGTTAGTGAAAAAGTCTTCATATAGTCCATGTTGGTTTGCTTATACTGCTGGTATCAAATCTTCCTTTCTAAAAGTCAATATGTAATATAGTCAGACCGGTAACTGCAACAATAGCTCCTATCTTCTGCACTTATATAGAATATTTTCACTCTCTCATTGAGAAATGTAATCCAGTTCCTCTCTCCTTGAATCTGTGTCGATTCATAGTCTGAGGTGACAATTTATAATTTTCCATGGAAATATCATGCACTTCTTCCTTGCTCTTATGAGAATCTTGCTCTGAGAACCCAGATTGATTTTACTGTGATACATTCTCCAGGGGTTTCTCCAAGAAAGTTTACATGGGAGGAATTTTTTTTTTGACCTTTTACACACTTGAAATTGTAATTTTTATTCTTTTGCTTGATAAACTGACTGACTACCACATTTTAGATTGAACTTCCTTTCACTATGAGTTTATTATACATTATTCCATTTTATTTTATTTTCTGTTGCTCTTGGGAAGGCATATGTCAATCTCATTCCCAGTTTGTTTAAGTGACAAGGTTTTTCATCTCTGAAAATGACTAAAATATTTTTTAAAATGTCTAATACTCTAAGACCTTATGATGATGTGATTTTTCTTCTTGTTTATTAGGCTGAATGTTCAGTAAGAGAGTTGTTTTTCATTTCCAAGAAATGTTTTTACATGCTTGCTTTAAAAGTTTCCTCTCTCTCATCACCATCATATTACAGTCTTATTTGGGCCCCTATTTTTTGTATATTTGGATCACTTGAGTAGATATTTTTAAAAATTGATTTATTTTTTTACTGTTGTCTAATTTCTATTTTACTTTCTGAATTCCTGATTTAATGTTCTGTTAAATCTTCTATTGAAATCTAATTTCAATGATCACATTTTGAAGTTTCAGCTATTTTCTGCAAATTTTCCTTGTGTACTTTATTATCGTTGTTTAGTTACTAAGTTGTGTCTGACTCTTTGTGACCCCATGGACTATAGCCCACCAGGCTCTTCTGTGCATGGAATTCTCCAGGCAAGGATACTGGAGTGAATTGCCATTTCCTTGTCCAGGTGACCTTCCCAAACCAGGGATTGAACCCTCCTCTCTTGTGTTGGCAGGTGATTCTTTACCACTGAGCTGCGTGGGAAGCCCTTCTTGTGTATATCACGATATTTTTATTTCATTTTTTCCTCTTTTGAAAGATCATTAATTATATATGTATATATATTGAGGCTTTCTTTGGGTCCCTACATCATCTGTTTCCCTTGAGTGCCCAGATTTTCTGTTTGTCTTGGTGTCCTCAAATAGCTGATCACCCCTTGACTATCCAATCAGATCTAAGATTGGGCACTTAAACCTAATTGGTTAGCATTGTGAAGTGTAGGGCAATCAGGTAGCCCACAGCTTGTTAACTGGCTAATTTTCTCTGGGGTAGTTTGTTTCACCAATAGGGGATCCCACAATCTTCTGTCTGAAGGGCTGGGAGGCTGCTGCTGTCCTGGAGCTGGGGTCTTTCAATAAGTATTTCCCTTTATCCTTTGTCTTCGTGTTGAATTTAAATGACAACCTTATTCCTGGGCTAAGGACCTCCGAACTTCTTTGGTTCAGTTACCTCAGGGCAGTGGTTGTTAGGTATACAACAGAATCACCTGGAAGACTTGTTAAACCACAGGTAATTGGGCCTCGCCTCCAGATTTTCGGACTCAGTAGGACTAGGATGAGTTTGAAAACACATCTAGGGCTTGGAGACCACCACTCTGGAGTATAAACCTCTGGCTTTGCATAGAGGTGAGTCAAAGGTCTGTAACTGTGTGGCATAATTTAGATTACTAATGGTTCCATTTTCTTTGATGGTGCAGTCTGAGTCTCTTCTTGTTATTTAGGATGATATTTTGAAGGGAACAGGCAGAAAAACTTCTTACATCATTTTGATGAAGGGTTATTTCAAGTAGAATAGCAAGAAGTCTTCTTGTTCCCAACATTTTGAAACAGATGAGCAAATCCATGATATTGTGATTCTTTCTCATTTTACTGTTAGAGAGTATTTTTGTGATAACTGTATTTTGTTACTTTAGCATCATTTGAAAACTAGAAATCCATGGTATCTATTACCTTCCAATTGATCAAAATACTATAAACTATTGACAAGAACAAAATATTTACAGTTGCCTGAGGAAGTTTGTACTTAAGAAGCAATTATATTTTGCACTGAAAATGATAGCTGAAATGAATTTGCCTCTCTGTTTCCTTATATCAGTTTTTATTTTATTTTGCTAGACTGTTCATTTGATTAATTCTCATTAATCCCAAATTTCAAAATGTGAAATGTGCTCATCAATATCTAGATCTATGTTATTCAATGCAATTGTCACTGATAATTTTGTTGTTGTTCAGTCACTAAGTAGTGTCTGACTCTTTGCAACTCCATGGACTATAGCACACCAAGGGTCCCTGTCCTTTACTATTTCCCAGAGTTTGCTTAGATTCATGTCCATTGAGTTGATGATGCTATCTAACCGTCTCATCCTTTGACGCCCTCTTCTCTTTTAATATATGACTTTAAAGTTTCTTCTTTGGTCCCATTAGACATCTCTGTTAGTTGCACATGGTTAGTGGCTATAGTAATGAACAGCTCAGATATGGAAGTTTTCCATCATTGCAGAAAGTTCTGCTGGGCAGGACAAATATAAAACCTCCTTTATTTACAGAAGGAAAAGAAAAGAGGAAAGACTGAATTTCAGTGAAAACACTCTTTTGTCAGTCTTATACATCTTACTCAGGCACCTTTGTTTATTTGAAAATACCGATGTCTTCAATAGATGTCCACAATGTCAAACACCAAACTTCTAGCTTGATCGTGGTAACGTAGGAGATGGAAGTGATTTACTCCAAAATGCTGGGTGGATTTCTGTGAAATCACTCACATGCTGTTAAGGTGAAGATACACTCATGGGGCTGGAGGCTCACCTCCCACCCCACCCATTTCCCTACCTGGTTAGTGTCAGGAGGAGACGTGTTGAAAGTCTGAGCCACTGCAGGTGTGCTTTGTCAACTGGGATTTGGGCTCAGAGTTTCTCAGATCAACGCAGTGTGTGGCTTATGTGCAAAGTGCTTGCTTTCAGCAAGGAAGTGTATGCATCAAGGCTTAAATGCGTGGTTCCAAGGCGAGCCACACACTCATGGATTCTTGCCTGCATGTTTGTTGGCCTTTAGATCCCAATTTAATTGTTTATTCATCAAATAAACATTAGAGGCTATTTATTGTGCTCCAATGGGGAGCTATTATCTCAGCCAAAGGATGGATGATAAATATATTTGTATTCCTATGCCTGATTTCTAAAATGTCAAAAAAAGAAGTGTACTTAAACTTGTCAATGAAAATGAAACATTTCTAGTCATTATTTGCCCAGTAAAAATGTTTACATGGACACAAAACTCCTTTATTTAAATGTCACAAAAAATTCTTTAGAAATTAGTCAGGGGAGGGGGATGGAAATGAGACTATCTAGATAAATAATAGATTGCTGATTTAGGTATCAGATATGTAATAACTATATTACTTTTATTAATTATATTAATTAATGACACTCGGTGTCAGATACTTAAAATTTCTCCTTTTGGTTGTTTAGAGAGATGATCTCAGAACATTCTCCCTGAAATTGCTTCAGCTTTTTAATTTTAACCTAGAGAAAAAGCCTGGCTGCCCAAACTATGTTCCATTCTGTTGTATTATTATTTGTTGCAAAACTGATGATCTCTTCCTTGAATCTGTGAATAGCTGACCCTGATGGCTCAGCAGGTAAAGAATCCGCCTGCGGTGCAGGAGATACAAGACATGAGGGTTCAATCCCTGGGTCAGGAAAATCCCCTGGAGGACACGACAACCTACTCCAGTATTCTTGCTTGACAAATGCCATGGAAAGAAGAGCCTGGCGGGCTATAGTCCATGGGGTTGCAAAGAATCGGACGTGAATGAGAAACTAAGCATAAGCATAATATCTTAACCCTAAGGAAGGGTTCAGTGTTACTGTCATGGGTCTGCTTACGATAGGTAGAAACAACTTTCCCTCTGAATGTTTCTAAAGAGATACATCCTACTCCCAACCACTGTTTGCTGGTAAACGCTCTTTTCAGTGGATAGGATGATCAGACCACTTAAATTTAGAACAAACCAAATAAACTAGTAAAGGTCATTCAAAATCAATTGCTTGTTATAACTGGAGGTGCAAATAAATTACAAGTCAGCAAGGTCAATATCATGGCAGGATTACCTCTATGTCTTAGTCAGAATTTGTGTCTTTTGCTTCTCAGGCCTATATTAGTGGGCAAATAGAAACAACATAACAACTATAATAAAAGTAACACAATATAAGCAATATGATATAATAGTAATCAATAAACAATAATGGTCATTTTGAATACTTGATACCATGTAAGATGCTATATGAATAATGTGTTAGTTGGAATTATAGCTTCCAACAATTCTGTAGGATATTTCCATTTTATGGAAAGAAAGTTAAAACTAATTTTTATTACCTTGCTCAGTGTCCCAGCTAGGAGATGAGAGTGTCCCAAACCCAAATTTGTCTGACTCTACAACGTATTTTCTTGACACTGTATCAGGTGTTCAGTATAATGAGTGGAACAGAATTTTTAATCAGGATTATGGAGCTTGAGATATTATGTGAATTAGGAGTTAAGTTTAAATGAGAACATTTAAAAAGTTCTCAAGAAAAACAGTTTTCTAGGAAATACAGTGATTCTCTGATGTATCCCAGTCACCAAGAATAATGTTTAGCAATAATGAGTGTTCAGTGAGTACTTATTGCATTAATAAATAATTTAGGGTTACTGTATAACTGTGGTTTATGGTTACTGTACCACTCTTATAACTGGGGTATACTGGGAGATCTTTAGGCTGATATATGCATATTTTTCTTGCATGAGACATATAGCCTAGTCTGTGTAATTACTATGTAACTTAAGAAAATCTATTCATATACCTGTATATATGTTCCCTAATTATGGTAGCTAAAAACTGGTGACTTTAAGAGCTTTCTGGAAGACAATGTGTATGCATTAAGAGATGTTTCTATTTCTAATTGGTAGGAACTACTAAATTTAGGGACTGATACTGTTGAATGAAAGCAAATTCATTGGTATAAGTCTGTAGTAGGTGTTTCAGATCTTCTCATTGCCTCAAGAGGTTAGGTTTTCTCATTTCTACATGATGTGTATCCTTATATTACTCTGTTCAGGATCTACATTCCCAGGGGAAACAAAGTACCTGAAGATCCCAGTGTCACAGTAAAACTTTCACAGCACAAAAGTACTTCTTACTTTGCCTCGGTTGTCTAATGTTCTTGGACGAAAAAGTTAAGAACTCTCTAGCATAAGGTGAATTTTTTTCCAAGAGAGACCAAAAAAAAAAAAAAAAGAAAAAGAAAAAATCCTGAAGGTAGCCTTCCTTGGGTTAAACTGTATCTTCAGAATCCTCTGGGATCAAACTCATGTACCTTTGCCATTAGCTAGGTCTTAAACCACTGTGGAATTTCAAATACTAGGTTGGAATGTGTATTAATTTCCTGTTGCTACTTCACCAGATTACTACAGATTTAGCAGTTTAAAAGCACATAAATTTCTTATTTTATTGTTCTGGAGATTAGAAGTTCAAAATGGGTCTTACTGGGCTAAAATCAAGGTGTGTCAGAGCTGTGCTGATTTCTGGAACCTCCAGGAAAGATTCTCTTCCTTGCCTTTTCCAGCTCCTAGGGGCTGCTCACGTTACTTGTCTTACAGCCTCTCCTTTCCGTCTTCAAAGCTGGCAATGGCCAATGGAGTTTTCTCAGAATGCATCACTTTGACACTGATTCTTCTGTTTCCCTCTTCCACTCTTTGAGGACATTTGTGGTTATGTTAGACATGTCTGTTATAATCTAGAATAATCTTCCCAGTTTAAGGTCAGTTGACTGGCAAAGTTAATTCCATTTGCTACCTTAATTGCCCTTTGCTATATAACATAAGACATTTACATGTTCCAGGGATTAGAACATGGGCATTTTGAAAGATACAGTATTCTGCCTACCACAGATAGAAGCAAGAATATGGAGGTATTTTGTAACAGACTTACATTAGGTTCCAATTCTAAATCACCTATGTGACTTGGGCAAGTAACTCAAGTTCCATCAGTTGCTTGAGTAGCAAAACTGAATTAATAATTATTACTCCCCAGGCTTGTCATGAAGGTGTTATTAGCATCAAAGAATAAAGGAGTATTTAACCCATGAAAGAGAGTTCTCTTGTTTATTTTGTTATGCTATTTGATCTGGAACAGAAACTTCTCAAAAGCTGTAGTTTATAGGATTTTTAGATAATCTTTTTTTCTTTTTAAGTGAAGAAAGTAAAACTCATTCATTTTATATCTTCTTTATAGCTCATTGCCTAGTTCTGTCTAAAAGATGATCTTTAATTAAGAACTTACCTTTTTTTTTTTTTTAAACTCATTAGCTCACCATAAGGATGCTACACTATGGCACCGCTCTTGAAAGACAAGATAAATGAACTTTCAACAATTAGAGAAAATTGATGGATAAATTGTGCTGACCAGGAATACAATTAAAGTTCAAGAAAGAAATTGATCTGTATCGGATGTTCTAAATGCTGGGAGGCTTAATGCAAAATAGAGAGTATTGAAATAGACTTTCAAATAAAAGGATTAGAATAAGCAAAATGGAAAACAATGAATGAAAGACAGAACATGGTATGTAAGGGAAGGCAGGCAGTGGAAAGAAAGAGAGCTATATGACAGAATAGAGGCCATGTCTGTTAAAGTCATAGTCCTGTTGAATGTGGAATATGGAACTGTGTCATAAGGGGACTTGAAAGCCTGTTACTTTTTTAGAGTAAAAAAGTCAGTGAAGGTTCTTGATTAGAAGGTGAAAAGATGAGTTAGGAAAGAGGTGAGCTTGTACAAATTGGTAGCAAGTATGAAGTTGAATCATAATCCCCTTCCTTTCAAATATAAACAAAAATTGATATTGACCAATGTATGAATTGGTTTTCTCTGATGGCTCAGACAGTAAAGAATCCTCCTGCAATGCTGGAGACCTGGGTTCATGCCCATGGAGAGGGCATGGCAACCTACTCCAGTATTCTTGCCTGGAGAATCCCCATGGACAGAGGAGCCTGGTGGGCTACAGTCCATGGGGTTGCAAAGAGTTGGACATGACTGAGCGACTAAGCACAGCACAATGCATGAATCATCAGAGCTAAATTGCTCCATCTACGTCAAGCATTTCTGCTTATATTAGAACATTTAGGGAAGGGAAATGTGAGCCACTGACAGACTAAGAGATGTCCTGAGAGATATTAACCTTTTACACGTCATTATGAGGAAGTGTTGGGAGGACAGAAGGGAGACATTTACTGAACAAACAAAGCAAAACTCTATATACTTGAGGTGAATTTGTTCTTTGCAATTTTATGGGGTCTATATTTGTGAGTTTTATTTCAGTGATCATTTGTATAAAAAGAATGTATTTTCAGAATCCTGCTTTTATTAACTGGTGACCTTTATAAAAATAACAGACTTTGAAGTACTCTAAATTTCTTTTTCTTTAATATTGGGTTGATACTTCTTACGTAGTAGAGGTTTTGTGAGGGTTAGTATAGATAACCCATATCCATCAGTAAGCATAGTTTCTAAACAGTTTCTAGACAAAGAAGGGAGCTCATTGGAAGTATATGGGGCAACTCACAGGATTAAAAGGCGAGGGAATGAGGGTTAATCCAGAGATCTAAGGAGAAAGAACCAAAAGGTTGTGACTTTAAGTTAGTGTTGTTAGGTTATTTCATTTCTACATGATGTGTATCCTTATATTACTCTCTTCAGGATCCACATTCCCAGGGGAAACAAAGTGCCTGAAGATCCCAGAGTCATGGTAAAACTTTCACAGCACAAAACTAAACCGACAACGAAGACTTTATTGATGGCTATTTCAAGAGGGGAGAGAGGAGAGAACTACGAGCTCAACCCTGCTGAAACAGAGGAGCAGGGTTTAGAGGGGAGGTGAGGTGTAGACTGTAGGCTATCCATGCTCACTAGTTGACTTAACACAAAAGGAAAGTGAACTTTCTCATATTATCATGTGAGTGAGTGAAAGTTGTTCAGTTGTGTCTAACTCTTTGCGACTCCATGGATAATGGAGAATAATGCGACCCCCAGAATAATGGAGTGAGTAACCTTGCCCTTCTCCAGGGAATCTTCCCAGCCCAGGGACTGAACCCAGGTTTCCCACATTACAGGCGGATTCTTTACCATCTGAGCCACAGGGGAAACCCTATATCATCATGACAGGAGGTAATTTTACAACTTGACACAATGCTCCCAGCAAAGTTAAGGTTTAATCCTCCCATAGATACTGGAAGATGAGGGGTCTATATGTCTTGATGGTTACATTTCAAAGGGATCTTTCCCAGGTCCTTGAGAAAAGACAGTTTGGGGTTATAAACTGGCAAGAGGCTTTATGAAAGATTTCCATCTCAAAGCTGCACAAGCTTTATAAGGAAAATGCTCTAAGGAAAAGGAAACACTAAGCCCATCTTGGTCACCAGAGCAGTCAATGAACCTGCCTTGATTGTGATGATAGGAAGAAATAGATGTGGGAAGGAATCTTGATTTATATTCTCACCAAGGCAACAATGAGTGGGGAAAAGAGTCATTCTCAAAAGAGAGGTGAGCTGGAAAAAAAATGAGGAAAATGAGGGCAGGAATATAGAAAACTAAAATGTGCCTGGCACTGTGTTAGTAGTTGAAGTATAACACTTGAGTGATTTAAATTTATTTAGAAGAAATAAACAAACTTATTCAAAATAATTAGCAAGCAGTTCACAGGCGATGCTGAAACAAAGACAAATCCCATAAAATTGTGCCACCCCATGAACAATCCTCAGTACGGTGTTGCCATCAGAGGAAATAAAATCCTACTGTTGTAAACAATTAAAATTTTTACTGTGGCCCCTTAAACTTGCCAGATGGAAGACTATAATGGATGATGCACTGCCACAAATCTTAAAAATTACTTTTATTTATTGATCTCCCTCAGGCTGCCATGCTCTCTCCCAAAGGGTCCCCAAACTGCTTTTGTGCATCAGTCAAATCAGTCAGCCCCCTGCCACCCCTACGCCCTTATATCTCTTTGAAATACTCTGTTGTTTCACCTGCAGGTATTATTGCAGTTATTTAAGGCCATCCTCCTCCTTCCAGTTCTGCTTTGCTGCCTTTTATTCAAATGAACTAGCAAGGCTGCTTCTTCCTTAGAAGTCAGAGCAGGGACTGCTAGGGTCTTTGAATCCCAGTGTAAATCTGTCACTGGAGCTCAAAGATTTCAGCCTTAGGCGTGGCGTGAGAACACACACAAGCTTGTGACAGTTACCAGGAAAGTAAGCTAGTATGTGTACCTCTCCCCGGTCCCCGCTGTGGAAGGCGCTCATTCCTCTCATATGCCACCACGTGAATCTGCAAGCCCATCATGTAGACAGTATATATGTTTGCTGAGGAACATCAAGATGAGGATTTGTAACTTGCTCCTCATATTTCTTCAGTACCTACTTAACACAGGGTGTGGCTCTGAATTAGTATTCATTAGTTTTATTTTTACTAGTTTGACTTTTGTTACCATGGGGCATATGGCATCTTTGTTCCCTGACCAGGGTTCAAACCCACATCCCCTGCATTGAAAGTGTGGAGTCCTGGTGGCTCAGAGGTTAAAGCGTCTGCCTCCAGTGCAGGAGACCCGGGTTCAATCCCTGGGTCAGGAAGATCCCCTGGAGAAGGAAATGGCAATCCACTCCAGTATTCTTGCCTGGATAATCCCATGGATGGAGTAGCCTAGTAGGATACAGTCCATGGGGTCGCAAAGAGTCGGAAACGACTGAGTGACTTCACCTTCACCTCTAACTACTGAACTGCCAGGGAAGTCCCACTCATTTGACTTTTTAAGCTGAATTATTGAGAAGCAGAATTTCAATGCCTGATAGAATCAGTGATTCTTCAGCAAGTATGAACAGGAAACTGTTCTGTGAATGTGCTGGGCAGCCGAGAAGGAGGCCTAAGGCATTGCAGAAAGCTCCCCACACTAGCGATGGAGAGTGACGGCAACTACTTGAGTACCTATAGTAATACTCTCACTGTCTAGTTTCCCAACCTGAATGGAATATTCAGGAGTTTAGCAGGAGATGGGAAGAGAGAAGACTGAAAAGGGAGGGAAGGAGAAGGAGGGGGTTTGAACATAGCTATTACTGTTGCAAGCTTAGCTTTTGTCTCAGACACCAGACTAGGTCACTGGGTAAAACCAGATGTACAGTATCACATGCTACCGTGGCCCCTTCACTTTGGTGTATGTATCCATAAAAATACTATTATAGCAACAATATCATCTTGTTTCAGCAGGGTATGGAGTGGTTTAGCTAACGGAGTTTATATGGCAAATCTAATGATAGCATTTCTTTTCAGTAAAACTCTATTACTATGTTATTATCAGAGACCAGATACTAAAACCCTTTTTAACAGTTTCAAAGAAAATTCCTCTGATGGGAAACAGAAAATCACTTAATGTGCACATAAAATATAAAAGCTTTGTAAAAGAAAAAAATATATATTTTTGTCTTAAACAACAAAAACTATTTTCTTGTAGTTCTGGGATTAGGGAAATCCAATATCAAGGTGCTGACCAGTTGAGTTCCTAGTGAGCAAACTCTTCGTGGCTGACAGACAGCTGCTTTCTTGCTGGGCCCTCACACAGTAGTAGACAGAGAGACAGCCTTCTCATTTCTCTTCTTTTCTCTTTGTGATTTGATATTTTCACAAAGTAATAACTTAATCTAAAGTTACTAAAGAAAAAATCCTGAGCAACTCTTTAAGATATGTGTGTTCTAAATAAATATAGAACATGCTCCTAGAGTACATGCATGTAATATAAAACTCTGAATCGGGGAGTAAGATGTTCTTTCTGGAACACTCCAAGTGCCCCTCAGAGCATACAGACTGAGAAATGAATGTGGAACATGTTAACACGGCAGAGGCGCAAGAAAATGATGGCTGGGAGCCACTGTCTCACTTTTCCAGTAGTTGTTAGAAGCTTTCATGTGTTCTTGTCCATCACCAAAAGCCTGAAATCTCTGAGCTCCAGTGATAGATTTACACCAGGATTCAAAGGACAGGCAAGATGCAACCACGTTCTCATCTTGCTAATCACAGCCGCTCATTTAATGCAGTGAGAGCCAGGATCAAGATGATAAGTGTTTAAGGCTCTGAGCTAGAAGCCCATAGGACTAGTTAAAACAATTGCAATTTTGTTCCCATTCAGGCTCAGGAAATTATGTCTCATCCATTTGGAAACATACCTTGGAAACATTACATAAAGGCCAGGAAACCACTTACCAACTGAAGAAAAGAACCAGTTCCTAGGCCAGTTTTATGTGAAGGTGAGGTCTGATTCGGGTCTACAAACTTACTCACCCAAGGAGGGGTTGGATAACTTGAAAACGAACATCAGAAA
The DNA here is from genome assembly GCA_006408675.1 of Madoqua kirkii. NCBI lineage: Eukaryota > Metazoa > Chordata > Mammalia > Artiodactyla > Bovidae > Madoqua > Madoqua kirkii. Next base: position 6,079 of record SJYC01106160.1, on the reverse strand, counting down.
CTCCAAAGACTTATTACAAAGAGACTCAGTTTCCAGCCTGGACTATAAGTTGGTATGATTCTACTTTTGCATAAATTAATCACAGAACTGTAATCATTTCCTACTAGGGTTCCAATTTTAGAACCCGGTTCCGCCTCCCAGTCTGCACTACAGATCTTTCTAACGTAAGTCAAGTATTTGAAGGAGCTGACAGCTCTAACCTCAACCCAACATGTTTGATCTGCTTCTTGTCTCTCATCTTAAAAGCATTGCTCTCTGATTTTTCTCTCTCTTGCCTGCTTAGTGGTAGATCTCCTAAAAGATGTATAGTTTGGGTGGCTTTGGCAAAATGCTTTTATGATTTCCCTCTTATAATAATAGCCTGAAATTGTTAGATCTGGATTTAGTTTAAAGGGCACAAACTACAAAAAAAAAAAAAAAAGAAAGAAAGAAAGAAAGAAAGCAAGCCAGAAGGAATGATTTTGATTCTCTCAAACTTCATCATACGTATCAACAGACATCTAAGGAAGAAGAGTCTACTTTCTTGATCATTTTTCTAAATACATGTTTTTAAATGCAAAAATCTGTCTTACACAAGGAACTTGCAAATTGCTAGCTATTTCTGAAGGCATCGAGCTGAAATTTTAAACAACAATTTTTTTTTATAATGCTTCATATTTCTTTATGACAGGATCAGGGCCCATCAATTCAACCTCTCAAATATCTCTCAAGTTGTCCTCCACACCCTGCTGTTACACTTCTAGCTCAGAGTTTTATTATTTCTTGCTGGGACTATGGCAATAACTTCCTTATAAGTCATCTTACTTCTGGTTAGATTCTCATGGCAGCATCTTCCATACTACCTATAGAAGGCAATTTTTTTAAATATGATTTTTTTTAAAATTTACTTATTTTTACTTCAAAGATAATTGCTTTACACTATTGCACTGGTTTCTACCAAACATCAGCAGGAATCAGCCATAGGTTTACCCATGTCCTCTCCCACCTGAGTGTCCCTCCCTCTTCCCTCCCACCCCTCTAGGCTGTTACTGAGCCCCAGCGTGAGTTCCCCAAGTCATACACCAACTTCCCATTGGCTATCTATTTTACATATGGTAAGTATGTTTGCATGTCACTCTCTCCAAACCTCCCACCTTCTCCTTCCCATTCAGGCTGTGTCCATCAGTCTGTTCTCCATGTCTTTGTCTCCACTGGTGCTCTGCATATAGGTTCATCAGTACCATCTTTCTAGATTTCATACCTATGCCTTAGTATATGATAATAAAATGCAAGAATCTGATCATGTTGTACCCTGCTGGAAAGTAAAAGTGAACGTGTTAGTTGCTCAGTCGTGTGTCTGACTCTTTGCAATCCTATGGACTGTAGACCATCAGGCTTCTCTGTCCATGGAATTCTCCAGGTAAGAATACTGGAATGGGTTGCCATTTCCTTCTCCAAGGGATCTGCCCAACCCAGGGCTCAAACCTGGGTCTCCTGCTTTTCAGGCAGATTTTTACTCTTTGAGCTGCCATGGAAGCCCTGCTGGAAACCTTACAGTAAATCCCCATCATCTTCAGGATGTCTTCCAAATACTTGACGTGGGGCAAATAGTTTTTTATGTGCTTTCCTTGCCAGTTTTCCAGCCTCATTTCTATCACTGCCTACAAACACAGCTGCTGTCACGTAGCCATGTCCTCTCACCATACTATGCCTTCTTGTGCCTGAAACACCTCTGACTGAAGTGCATGTTGCCAAATTTCTGCTAACTCTTACGTATCCTTCCAGATCCACCTCAAATCTGTGTCACCTGTTCGTAGTCAGTGAAAAAAGTATGATGAAGATTCATGAGTAAATATTTAGCTCAGTTAAAATGAATATTAACATCAGCCTGATTCCATATTGTACTTTAATTCTCCTTTTACACTAAGCTCCCTGTAAAAGCCTAATTTTTGTGTCAGTCTGGACAGATAGATGGGGTGATGTGTCATATAAACGACAGAAACTGCAACCACTAAGACGAAGCCCAAACCAGAGGGGAAAAAAAAGCAGGAATAAATTAAAAGGAAAATTACAGTTCCCTAAGAATTCTCAGAGAGATGATGTAACCCTAGGAGTTTTTATTTTTATTTTTTTTTATGGTATATGTCATGGGAAAGGACATCTTCCTATTTGAAGAGTAAAAGAAAAGAATGACCCTGAAATGTAGAGGGCTTGGGATATACAGTGGCAGACATTTGGCTGACAAACCAACCTGTCTATCAATCCATCTGTCCCCTCTCCTTTAGTTATTAGTGTCTTTGTTTAATATTTGATGAAAGGGGCACTGGTGGCGAATTTTAGTTTTTCTCCTGTGAGTTAGGAGCAGTTGAATCTTAGAGGACTTGTTCTCAGTGCTGAAGACTTTGTCTTTGGTGTGTCTAGAGTTTCCATGTTAACCCGATAGAGTCTTTCAATGAGTGCATGCCTGGCTGCTCAGTAGCTTCAGTTGTGTCCGACTCTTTGTGACCCCATGGACTGTAACCCACCAGCCTCCTCTCTCCATGCGATTCTCCAGGCAAGAATACTGCAGTGGGTTGCCATGCCCTCCTCCAGGGGATCTTCCGACCCAAGGATGGAACCCGTATCTCGTGAGGCTCCTTCATTATAGACAGATTCTTTACTGCTGAGTCACTGGGAAATCCCAGAGTCTTCCCATTTCAGCCCAAACAGAGGCATGGATTCTCTTCTTGTCCTAGCCTCTATCCCATTGTGTTCCCTGTTTACCTGGCTTATGGGACTACCTACTCCAAAATTTTCTACTTAGTTAACCAGAAGCAGACCAACTTAAGAAGTTTCCCATATGATATTCTTCTAAGTGAATGAACAGGCTTAAGATAATGTTAATTTTTGGAGTTAAATTCTCAGTATCATTAACCAGTGTTGGAAAAGAAATAGGGAAACAGATACCCCTAGACTCCAGTGTTGGGAGGGTAAATTACAAGATACCAAAGCTCTTTCATGCTCTAGAATTTATCTTCATCAATAATCAAGAATGTCCACAACAATTATCTCATCAAGTTGTTCATTGCTTGTTGATTGTAATAGTGAATACTGCAAAACCCCTAAGTGTTAAAATAGGATATGAGTGTAATAAATATTGACACTGCTATAAACTATGGAAAATTTGTACCTGTTTTAAAATGATGTTCAATGACAGAAAAAATTTGAGATGGTACTTGTCATAAAAGAATATGAACTTATTTATTGCTTGATGAAGTGCCTATTCTATTTATATACCTGTATTTTTTTTTTTAAGGGCTTCCCTGGTGGCTCAGAGGTTAAAGCGTCCGCCTCTAATGCAGGAGACCCAGGTTCGATCCCTGGGTTGGGAAGGTCCCCTGGAGAAGGATATGGCAATCCACTCCAGTATTCTTGCCTGGAGAATCCCATGGACGTAGAAGCCTCATAGGCTTACCTTCACAGGGTCGCAAAGAGTCGGACACGACTGAGCAACTTCACTCACTCACCTGTATTTTTTAATTTTTTAAAAAGATAAACCAATATTAGTTATCTAAAATTATCCTTAAAATTTGCCTGCGGAGTCTAGGGAAAATAAAATTCATAGTAGTGCTGTGGAAAGTGGAGCCAGATAGAGGTAGACCTTGGAAGAGGAAGAAGGGCTGGGTTTGGTTTCCCTATTAACTTCTCCAGCTACTTAGAAGCCTCGTAGGCTTACCTTCACAGGGTCGCAAAGAGTCGGACACGACTGAGCAACTTCACTCACTCACCTGTATTTTTTAATTTTTTAAAAAGATAAACCAATATTAGTTATCTAAAATTATCCTTAAAATTTGCCTGCGGAGTCTAGGGAAAATAAAATTCATAGTAGTGCTGTGGAAAGTGGAGCCAGATAGAGGTAGACCTTGGAAGAGGAAGAAGGGCTGGGTTTGGTTTCCCTATTAACTTCTCCAGCTACATTCATATTCACAAGACATGACACCATTAGGCAAGATTTATACATCACAATGTAAGCAAGCAAGTAACTAAAATGCTATAGAACTATCTGTTCTATAAGACAGAGAAGAGAGGAAGTGGTTTACTTCAACACTCTTAGGTGCTGATAATAGTAGTATTCATGAGCAGAGTGCTAATCTGTGATTCAACCTTGGCTCAGTTTTATGTTCCTTATATACAAGAGTTTGTTTTTTATAGTCTTTGAGCTGAGGATTTGCCATCGTCTGCCTATAGATGGTTTGTGGAAATTTAATTCTATCACAGTGTACTAAAGACATATACCAAATATCTTGTCCAAATGTTGCATCCATGTGAGCAGACTAATAATGCTGAAGATCTAAGGGTTTTATGAAGTTTTATTAAGGTTGAGTTCAAGCATTATACTATAACAGGAAGATGATACATTGCAAGCATTTGACCATCCTTTGCAAAGTTGCTATCTGCCCTCCTGTAAAAATGCCTAAAAGACTACAGAAAAAACAATTCACTAAAACAGTAGACTATAAGCATCCTATTGGATGAACCTGAGAGATAACAGGGCTTCCCTGTGGCACAATGGTAAAGAACCTGCCCGCCAGTGTAGGAGACAAAAGAGACAAGATTTTAATTCCCACATCAGGAAGATCCTCTGGTGAAGATCATGGAAACCCACTCCAGTATTCTTGCCTGGAGAATCCCATGGACAGAGGAGCCTGGCAGGCTACAGTTGATAGGGTTGCAAAGAGTTGGACATGACTGAAGTGATTTACATGCTCACATGAGAGATAATATGAAATAGATTTTAGTGACAAAAAGTATGAAGGAAACATAGCTGAAGCTACTATTGGATTTTCTTTTTTTTTGGCAACTATTAAAAGCTTTTGTGCCCTGGAAATCACTTCATTAAAAAATCTTAAAGTTTTGAATCTTAATGATACCTTTTGTCAAAGAGATTTAAAATGTAAACATTTTCTTAAGGTGGCTAATAACTGACACTGGTTATGAGTGAATCATTGTTTTGAAATTGGGTATACTTAAGAGCCTCTGTAATGTGAAGTCAAGTGGGCCTTAGAAAGCATCACTATGAACAAAGTTAGTGGAGGTGATGGAATTCCAGTGGAGCTGTTTCAAATCCTGAAAGATGATGCTGTGAAAGTGCTGCAATCAATATGCCAGCAAATTTGGAAAACTCAGCAGTGGCCACAGGACTGGAAAAGGTCAGTTTTCATTCCAATTCCAAAGAAAGGCAATGCCAAAGAATGCTCAAACTACCACACAATTGCACTCATCTCACATGCTAGTAAAGTAATGCTCAAAATTCTCCAAGCCAGGCTTCAGTAATACGTGAACCGTGAACTTCCAGATGTTCAAGCTGGTTTTAGGAAAGGCAGAGGAACCAGAGATCAAATTGCCAACATCCGCTGGATCATGGAAAAAGCAAGAGAGTTCCAGAAAAACATCTATTTCTGCTTTATTGACTACCCCAAAGCCTTTGACTGTGTGGATCACAATGAACTTTGGACAATTCTGAAAGAGATGAGAATACCAGACCACCTGACCTGCCTCTTGAGAAACCTTTATGCAGGTCAGGAACCAACAGTTAGAACTGGACATGGAACAAGAGACTGGTTCCAAATAGGAAAAGGAATCCGTCAAGGCTGTAAATTGTCACCCTGCTTATTTAACTTCTATGCAGAGTACACCATGAGAAACGCTGGGCTGGAAGAAGCACAAGCTAAAATCAAGATTGCCAGGAGAAATATCAATAACCTCAGATATGCAGATGATACCACCATTATGTCAGAAAGTGAAGAGGAGCTTTTTGGGCCTCTTGATGAAAGTGAAAGAGGAGAGTGAAAAAGTTGGCTTAAAGCTCAACATTTAGAAAACGAGATCATGGCATCCGGTCCCATTACTTCATGGGAAATAGATGGGGAAACAGTGGAAAGAGTGTCAGACTTTATTTTTGGGGGCTCCAAAATCACTGCAGATGGTGATTGTGGCCATGAAATTAGAAGACGCTTACTCCTTGGAAGAAAAGTTCTGACCAACCTAGATAGCATATTCAAAAGCAGAGACATTACTTTGCCGACTAAGGTCCATCTAGTCAAGGCTATGGTTTTTCCAG
>SJYC01106159.1:0-13922 GCA_006408675.1 Madoqua kirkii | reverse complement strand
GTGGTCATGTATGGATGTGAGAGTTGGACTGTGAAGAAAGCTAAGTGCTGAAGAATTGATGCTTTTGAACTGTGGTATTGGAGAAGACTCTTGAGAGTCCCTTGGACTGCAAGGAGATCCAACCAGTCCATTCTGAAGGAGATCAACCCTGGGATTTCTTTGGAAGGAATGACACTAAAGCTGAAACTTCAGTACTTTGGCCACCTCATGCGAAGAGTTGACTCATTGGAAAGACTCTGATGCTGGGAGGGATTGGGGGCAGGAGGAGAAGGGGATGACAGAGGATGATATGGCTGGATAGCATCATGGACTCGATGGACGTGAGTCTGAGTGAACTCCGAGAGATGGTGATGAACAGGGAGGCCTGGCATGCTGCAATTCATGGGGTCGCAAAGAGTTGGACACGACTGAGCGACTGAACTGAACTGAACTAAGAGCCTCTTGATGAAAGTGAAAGAGGATAGTGAAAAAGTTGGCTTAAAACTCAACATTCAAAAAACTAAGATCACGGCATCCAGTCCCATCACTTCATGGCAAATAGATGGGGAAACAATGGAAACGGTGAGAGACTATTTTCGGGGTTCCAAAATCACTGCAGATGGTGACTACAGCCATGAAATTAAAAGACACTTGCTCCTTGGAAGAAAAGCTATGACCAACTCAGCATATTAAAAAACAGAGACATTACTTTACCAACAATGGTCTTTCTAGTCAAAGCTATGGTGTTTCCAGTAGTCGTGTATGGATGTGAGTGTTGGACTATAAAGAAAGCTGAGGGCCAAAGAATTGATACTTTTGAACTGTGGCATTGGAGAAGACTCTTGAGAATGTCTTGGACAGCAAGGAGATCCAACCAGTCAATCCTAAAGGAAATCAGTCCTGAATACTCGTTGGAAGGACTGATGCTGAAGCTGAAACTCCAATACCTCCGCCACCTGATGCTAAGAACTGACTCATTGGAAAAGACCTTGATGCTGGGAAAGATTGAAGGCAGGAAGAGAAGGGGATGACAGAGAATGAGAAGATTGGATGGCATAACTGACTTGTTGGACATGAGTTTGAGTAAGCTCCTGGAGTTGGTGATGGACAGGGAAGCCCGGCATGCTGCAGTCCATGGGGTCACAAAGAGTCAGATGTGACTGAGTGACTGAACTGAAGTGAATATCAGATGAAATTCCTTGTATGATGGCAAGTACCCATTCTACTTCAAGTTACATAAGCTTGATCTCAGAAAACTAGCAAATGAAACTATGTATAGAAAAGAATACACACCCAGAGATAGGCTTCATGTGTGATATTTTGAAAGAGTACAATTATAACACATTTCTGTGTCAAGTCTGCACTTAGCCTCAGTTTCTTTGTGTATGCAAATATGATAAAAGATCCAAGCATATAATGTCTTGGCAAAACTTATAAGGGAATATCTGGGTCAAAACCCTCATAACCATATTTCATCTGATTTCACACCCATGAAACACTGGTTCTGAAATCACGCACAATTACCAGAGATCTGCTATGCCTTTGAGATAAGTTTTCAGCAATTGCTAAAACTTACATATGCTAATAAAGGAACCTGTGATCCCCCTGGCTTGCAGCATGTTTACTGGAAAAATTTTTGGAGAACAAAGAGAAAGGCTGAAAATATTTTTTGCATTGTCTGCTCCTGTTTCTTTAGAGGCCTGGGCACATTTCACTGCCTTATTGTGTGCCTTTGTGTGTGTGTATCATGCTTGGAGATTTACAAAATAGTTTTTTTCTGCTCAAGCCTTGTATTTATTACTTCGGGTGACAGAGAGGGAGAGAGGGGGGCCAAGGCAGAGAAAAAGGGAAAAAGAGAGAAAAGAAAGAGAGAAAACATAGAGAAAGGAAATGAAAGGGATACCCATTTAGAAAAATAATTCTTTTGAGAGTGACTTGTTTGGAACTTTTACCATCAGTTTAGGATCAGTGATAAAGTGGTCAAACAGCTATAAAGTCAAAGGTGCCTTGTTATTCAAGTTTTTTTTTTTTTCCTTTATACTATTATATAATTGTGTATATTATATAATAGTGAAATGAGAACAAAGATCTGCAAAAAATAAAATAATAATTGTATACTATATTTGGATAAGCACCCATGAGTCCTAAGGTCTCTTAGTAAATAATTATCCAAGAATCTTATGTTAAAAATAAAGCAAGGCCCATGAAAATGGTGCTATCATAAACCTGATTAAAAAGTGAGTCAAATATCCGTTTAATATAAAATGTTGGCATATTTCTCAACATTCTAATGGTAGGCATAATCTTCCCCTCAGCTTCACAGAATAATAGAAATGGACATATGCCGGAAGCTCTCCAAATGTTACTTTTTTGTTTCTCCTTCTGCGTTCAGTGTCCTCAGTCCCTTCCTCTGGACACCAACCAGGCAAACTTACATGCAGACCAGAGAGAGCACTACTCCTTTTCTTTTCCCACACTTGGAAAAAGGGAAACATTTGTCATTTCTACCCACTCCTTCTCCCCTCTCCCTTAGTTTTGCTATAATGGTGATTTTGTTTTTGTTTTTGGACCGGGTGAGGGTATGTGTGTGTTAAAATCAGGGGCATCTGTTCAAAGTGAGGCATCTGGTTACTTGAAGATCAAAACCAAATCTTTTGGTCTCACGTGAAGAGCTATGCAGTTTGGGATGCACTGTCCTTAATTCAATTACAGTCCTCTTTTTATTTATTTATTTTTCTTAAATCGAAGGCAGAGTACAACACAAGACAGACAGAGGAACGAAAAAAAACAAAGGGAAGATCATACTTTGTAGGCTTTCAAGACTTTTTTTTCCCCCTAGGCTTCAAATCAAGACCCACTCTAGCTCTATGCAGACAGCTGAAGTCAATTTCACCCAGTTACTGGGAACCGGATTCTTTGTTAACAGGGGTGGCTTCCCCAACTACTAAATCTGATGTTTACAGCCTTGCTCCACCCTCTTTAAATTTTCAAATACCCCTGAAGCTCCCCAAACGAATTGTTCCTAGGCATCAGACAGGCAGAATCTAAACCCTTATTTACTTCCATTGTTTGATTTTTTTTTCCCACTAAGTGGCTAATTCTTTATTGGCTCTCAACCACCTGACTCCATTTAGGTTATAACAGACATCTCCCCTGGTAGCCCACCTTTGAAAACTTTCGGACACCTTTCACAGAAAAACATGCTTGTTGGACAGTTTCACTTTATTTTTAAAGACAAAGCTACAAAATCCTAATCACTCATGCTAAACTCTTTACATGTTCCCTGTACTTATTTTGGAGGGATGGAGGGTAGAACCCATTTGAAGGTATTTGAACACAGACACAGGGGATTTTATTCAAAAAGATTGATTAGATATAATTCTCTAGGTCTGCAAATGTTTTCAATTGTCTATTCCATAGGAAAGACATTTTGGCATCCTATAATGTCCATTCATTTATTTTTATGTTATATACATGTACATCTATATAAAATACTGTAAACCACTTATTGAAATTAAAAACTGATATTATACATATATTATGATGTATGTATATATACATATATCATCGGCAGTGTTACAGACTCTGTCTGCAATGAAGAAGACATGGGTTTGATCCCTGGGTCAGGAAGATCCCTTGGAGGAGGAAATGGCAACACACTCCAGTATTCCTGCCTGGAAAATTCCATGGACAGAGGAACCTGGCAGGTTACATACAGTCCATGGGGTCTGAAGAGTTGGACAGGAGTGAATGACTGAACATATGCACACATACACACGTGTGAGTATTAGTCAGTCATGTCTGACTCTTTGACACCCCTTGGACTGTAACCTGCCAGGCTCCTCCATCCATGGGATTTTCCAGGCAAGAATACTGGAGTGGATTGCCATTTCCTTCTCCAGGGGATCTTCCCGACCCAGTCATCGAATCCGGGTCTCCCTTGTTGCAGGCACACTCTTCACTCTTTACCTTCTGAGCTATCAGGGAAGCCCATGAATATAAGAATGTGTGTGTGTGTGTGTGTGTGTGTATATATATATATATGTATATATATATATATATAATGTTATATATATGTGTGTATATATATATGTATATATATATTTATGTTATTTATATATATATGTATCTTTGTGTGTGTGTCTCTGCATGTATTTTTTAAGACAAATTCTAGTCAATTTTTGTGGTCTGTACATGTCCCTCAGGTAAGAACATGCCACGTTGGAAGCCAATGCTTTAGTCCAGCAGTTTTTCAACTTAGCTTCTATAAGACTGTTTAGACATAATTCCTAAGCCTATCACAGAGCTTCTGAGTCAGGAGATCTGAAGTTATACCTCTAATTTCTATAAACCTTCCCATTGCTGGCCATACACTGGACAATACAGTTGTGATGTACAGAACAATTTCATGATTGGACAATTTCAGGTCCAGGTTCATTTTTTAATGTAATCCTTTATAGAAACTCAAAATGTAGAGCTTCAATTCTTTTGACCCAGATTGTATTTATCAATTCACAATGATTTTCCTCTTCCCTGCTGCTTGTCTCACATAGTCAAATGAATGTGTATTAAAACTTCCCTTCCATTCAGTTCAGTTCATTCGCTCAGTCATGTCCGACTCCTTGTGACCCCATGAATCGAAGCACACCAGGCCTCCCAGTCCATCACCATCTCCCAGAGTTCACTCAGATGCACTTCCGTTGAGTCAGTGATGCCATCCAGCCATCTCATCCTCTGTCGTCCCCTTCTCCTCCTGCCTCCAATCCCTCCTAGCATCAGAGTGTTTTTCAGTGAGTCAATTCTTTGCATGAGGTGGCCAAAGTACTGGAGTTTCAGCGTTAGCATCACTACTTCCAAAGAACACCCAGGACTGATCTCCTTCAGAGTGGACTGGTTGGATCTCCTTGCAGTCCAAGGGACTTTTAAGAGTCTTCTCCAACACCACAGTTTAAAAGCATCAATTCTTTGGTACTCAGCCTTCTTCACAGTCCAACTCTCATATCCATACATGACCACAGGAAAAACCATAGCCTTGACTAGATGGACCTTAGTTGGCAAAGTAATGTCTCTGCTTTTGAATATGCTATTGAGGTTGGTCACAACTTTCCTTCCAAGGAATAAGCATCTTTTAGTTTCATGGCTGCAGTCACCATCTGCAGTGATTTTGGAGCCCCCCAAAATAAAGTCTGACACTGTTTCCACTGTTTCCCCATCTATTTCCCATGAAGTGATGGGACCAGATGCCATGATCTTCGTTTTCTGAATGTTGAGCTTTAAGCCAACTTTTTCACTCTCCTCTTTCACTTTCATCAAGAGGCTTTTTAGCTCCTCTTCACTTTCTGCCATAAGGGTGGTGTCATCTGCATATCTGAGGTTCTTCATATTTCTCCTGGCAATCTTGATTCCAGCTTGTGCTTCTTCCAGCCCAGCGTTTCTCATGATGTACTCTGCATATAAGTTAAATAAGCAGGGTGACAATATACAGGCTTGACGTACTCCTTTTCCTATTTGGGACCAGTCTGTTGTTCCATGTCCAGTTCTAACTGTTGCCTAACTCAGACCAACTGAAGGAAAGACCATCTGAATTCAGTGAAAGGTGTTTCTTTAAATGCAACTTTACTGCTCGCTGCTGCTGCTGCTGCTAAGTCGCTTTAGTCATGTCCGACTCTGTGCGACTCCATAGACAGCAGCCCACCAGGCTTCCCCATCCCTGGGGTTCTCCAGGCAAGAATGCTGGAGTGGGCTGCCATTTCCTTCTCCATTACAGCTCGATACCCCATGAAATGACTATAGGCAATGGTCATGGAAGAGTTATCTGGAAATACCCTGCAGATATATGAATTAGATTAATGTTATGAATAGCATAATATTTAAATTCAATTTGATGCCTTCCAAGAACATTGACAAGATTTTGACCTTAGTAAGTTGAACATTCTCCGAAATACTATTTACATTTCCTGGAAACTTGCTCACACAATCAGTTTACTTAGTAAACTTTTAGGTCAAGGACAAGGAAAATGAAAACCTCATAGATATGGCCAAGATTCTACATATGTCCTGGGGTAGTGAAACTTCCCTGGTGGCTCAGATGGTAAAGAAACAGTTTGAAGTGTGGGAAACCTGGTCTCGATCCCTGGGTTGGGAAGTTCCCCTAGAGAAGGGAATGGCAACCCACTACAGTATTCTTGCCTCAAGAACCCCTTGAACGTAGAGCCCAGCGGTCTACAGGCTATGGGGTACAAAGAGTCAGACACAATTACACGACCAACACACTAGTGAAACTTCAGGCTACTTTTGATAAAGTGAACATGTGTAAATTTTGTATGTCTTAAAGTCTGGTAGAAGAGCATTTCTGTGCTAAAATAATCTTCTTGTTGATCCATACATTCATTTATTGAACAAAGTGTTGTAATACCTACAAAGTGGCAGATACTATGCTGTGCAATTATGATGGAGCCATAACTGACTTTAAAATACATGTAAAATTTAACTATTAGAAGAGCTGAAAGATGAAGTACATTATCCTAGGTCAGTGCCATAGGGGTAAATCATTGTCTCAGGGGAAAATGTACAGTTTCTTTCTAACCTAGCAGTTTACTTTACAATATTTGCTTTACGGAGATTTCAGAGATTATTAATATAGGACCAAATAACGAATCATCAGACCACTTTTGGTGGTTACCCAAAGACACCTGGAGGTTGGTTCCTAAACGTGGGAAGTTGGCAGGAGTTAATAATATTGCAGTGGGGTAGGCTAGGAAACCTATCTATGAGAGAGGCTGGAAATTTGGGGCCAACGATTGACTGACTGTATTTACTAATTGAATAAGAACTTTCAAGAATGGCATTGAGTAACTTCCTTGCCAGGCAGATCTTGAGTTTTATGGCTGTTATTACCAGATCTGCCAAACTTTTTTCTGAGTGACTGTGCCTTGCCAATTTCTCAATTAAGTAAACTGTCCTCACCATTTTGAAAGGTCTGCTTTCCTTAGCATCCCTTTCCTAGTCCTCATGCCGGTGACGTGTTCATCCTACATGTAAAAAACCTCTTAAGGATTCTTCAGATTTTAGCCTAATGCACAGAAGGCATTATTAACTACTCTTAATAACAGAGTAACATTTTCATACTAATCAGAGACTTGCTGGCTTTAATTACTACATACTATTCTGTGGAAAGGGCTTCCCTGGTGGCTCAGAGGTTAAAGCGTCTGCCTCCAGTGCGGGAGACCCGGGTTCGATCCCTGGGTCGGGAAGATCCCCTGGAGAAGGATATGGCAATCCACTCCAGTATTCTTGCCTGGAGAATCCCGTGGACGGAGAAGCCTAGTAGGTTACAGTCCATGTGGTCGCAAAGAGTCGGACACAACTGAGCGACTTCACCTTCACCTACTCTGTGGAAAAGAAGCAAAAACACTCAAACAAATTTTACAATAAGATGTTGGCAAGAGTGCACTAAGTGTTTCATTCTTACCTGTTGGTCTACTGGTAAAATAGGTTTATTCTGCGTATCCTGACAATATTTAAATTTGTATTTTAAATCAGAACTCTGTGTGGAGTTCCCTGGTGGCCAAGTGGCAAAGCCTCTGAGCTCCAAACGCAGAGGACCCAGGTTTGATTCCTGGTTGGGAAACTAGATCCCAACTAAGACCTGGTGCAGCCCAATAAATAAGTAAATATATTAAAAAAGAACTCAGTGCAGGACTTTTCCTGCTGAAATAGATTCTCTTTTTCCACTGTCTTGCAAGAAGAAACACATACTAATGTTGCTTTTCTAAGGGAAACTGCATTTAAAAAATTATTTGGAGAGTATGGTTTATGCTTTAAACCCTGACTCTTTCTGATTCCTAAGTCAAGGTCATGTTGTTATGATGACTCCCCAGGTTAAGTAATATCCATCATGATAGAGATTAGCAAGTCTACTCAAAACAAAGGAAATATAATGAAGCCTGATTAATAATGAAGCAGACTTTAGTGTCTCTTGCTATTTTGCCTTCCCTCCAAGTCTAGTTGGGGAAAGTGAAAGGTGACATCTTTCTGGAAGGCTTACTAGAAAGACTGTCTTAGTTCTGAGGTGTAACTTCTAGATGGTTCCAGACAAATACTGTTCGGATACCACATCATTTAGCTATTTCTTTCTAACTTAATTCACTCTAAAATGAGATTTTCTAGTTGTTTGTGGTTTTTCCCTAACTGATAATAGAGTCTTAAGGTATTGTAATCTATTAAAATTTTTCATAGAAATCTAAGTTCCTATCAGTTTTCATCAATGGAGCTATTTTTTACTCCCCAAACCACACAGCGACTAGTGTTATGGCTCAGGAATTCAAAACTATGTTCAACAGGTGATGCCACTCTACTGTACTTAAAAACAAGGCACATATGCTAATTATCACAGCAAGGTTGTAAAAAAAAATGACAGTATTTTATGTTTACTAGTCTCTTACCTTTGCACAATGAGATGCCATAACTGATGAGTAACCAATTGAAATATTAATGCTATAACTTCATACCTCACTATTTACTTCACTTTCTTTAAAACTTGGAGATTCAACTTAAGAAAAAACAGCTAATAAGGACTTACTATTTTCTTAGAGCTGTGCTAAAGTATAGAAAAGAAAAGAAAAACAAAAAAAGCGTCATTGATGAAGCAAATCATGAATTTACCCAAAAAGAGAGTGCTAAAAAACATCAGCAATTTGAGGAGCAAATATTAAGTGATCCAAGAATATGAACAATCAGTTCAGTTCAATTCAGTCACTCAGTTGTGTCCAACTCTGTGACCCCATGAATCACAGCACGCCAGGCCTCCCTGTCCATTACCATCTCTCAGAGTTCACTCAAACTCACGTCCATTGAGTCAGTGATGCCATCCAGCCATCTCATCCTCTGTCATCCCCTTCTCCTCCTGCCCCCAGTCCCTCCCAGCATCAGAGTCTCTTCTGATGAATCAGCTCTTCTCATGAGGTAGCCAAAGTACTGGAGTTTCAGCTTTAGCATCAGTCCTTCCAAAGAAATCCCAGGGTTGATCTCCTTCAGAATGGACTGGTTGGATCTCCTTGCAGTCCAAGGGACTCTCAAGAGTCTTCTCCAACATCACAGTTCAAAAGCATCAATTCTTCAGCACTTAGCTTTCTTCACAGTCCAACTCTCACAACCAAACATGACCACAGGAAAAACCATAGCCTTGACTAGACGGACCTTGGTTGGCAAAGTAATGTCCCTGCTTTTGAATATGCTATCTAGGTTGGTCATAACTTTCCTTCCAAGGAGTATGCATCTTTTATTTTATTTTTTTTTTGGTCTACATTACATGTAACTTTATTTTTTTTTAATTTTATTTTTACTTTATTTTACTTTACAATACGGTATTGGTTTTGCCATACATTGACATGAATCTGCCATGGGTGTATACGAGCTCCCAATCCTGAACCCCCTTCCCATCTCCCACCCCATATCATCTCTCTGGATCATCCCCATGCACCAGCCCCAAGCATCCTGTATCCTGTATTGAACATAGACTGGTGCTTCATTTCTTACACGATAGTATACATGTTTCAATGCCATTCTCCCAAATCATCCCACCGTCTCCCTCTCCCTCAGAGTCCAAAAGACCATTCTATACACATTTCATGGCTGCAGTCACCATTTGCAGTGTTTTTCGAGCCCCCCAAAATAAAGTCTAACCATGATTAAAATTCACCTAATGCTTGAGTAACTGCAAAAATAGGTCATTGGCCTGGCTTTGCACGTTTGTAGGGCCTCTATTAGATTTCACATTTACTTTGGGCTTCCCTGGAGTCTCAGATGGTAAAGAATCTGCCTGCAGTTCAGGAGACCTGGGTTCACTCCCTCAGTTGGGAAGATCCCCTGGAGAAGGGAATGGCTACCCACTCCAGTATTCTTGCCTGGCGAATCCCATGGACAGAGGAGCCTGGTGGGTTACAGTCCATGGGGTCTCAAGAGAGGGACACAACTTAGTGACTAACACTGTCACTTCACTTGGAGGTGAGGATGATCTTGAAAGGGGTCTCTCAGGCTTTGGATTGCCAGAATCAACACAGCTGATCGGAACGACTGGCAGATGCCTACTCACTCTCTTACTGTTCTTGCTTGGCTTGTTCCTTGTGAGACTGATTTTGTAGCCATCTTATCTGAGGAAAGGAAATTATTTTTCTGTTAAGGGAAGAAGCGAATATGTATACTCTTCTAATTGGCCGTAGGATTCTAAACTTTTTCTTTTTTTTTTTTTTGAGATATGCTCCTGAAAAGATTTAGATTTAAAATTGAGATGGGCTTCTTTTTTCTAGATTTCTGGATTTATTATATGGAAAATAAGGCCAGAGCTGAGGCCAAATGAAATAGTGATTTCAGATGCATTATCCCTCCAGTAATGGGAGCTTTTTTCTCCCTTTGTTACTATTTCCCCTTGTTACTTACAATTGGGCCAAACCCAGTCATTGTACATTACCTCAGTATACAATGATGCAAACTTTTCCTTCTGTGTGTTGACTAGAGGGATCAAGACCCCAATTATAGGATGCACGATGGCATGAAGACTCCTAATGTAGTGTAACCGACAGGAAAGGGAGTGGGGAGACAGACAAACTGGGAGCTGCATTAGGGGGACCACTGTAATCTAAGTATGTTTAGGAAAATATACATCCTTCAACGATAAATAGTAACTACATGGCTGTTTACTCTTATGCTAGCTTGGACTTTGATTTCTTACTGAATTTGGCCTCAGTTTATGTCTCTGTGACAGTAACACTAACCATCCAGATGATTGACTTGATTGTTTTAGTTTTCATCCAGATTTGGCATCTCCAGGATATAAATTATGTTAACATATGCTACGGAAGAGCAATTATAGAACCATTTAGTGAAAGATAATTTCTGGTCAGCCCTTTTCCTCAAATACTGATGATAGCCCCATGACGAAGAAGTGTTGTCTCTGTCTGTTAAGGAAACAAATTTTTTTGGCAGCTGGCTCACCTGGAAGATTTTGTGAATATGATTTCATAAGTAAATTTTGCCAAACATATAGAAACACACATGATGTAGGTCTCCTGAGTTTATCCATGTATATAGAACACAGGCTCATCTGCTAATTTACAGCTGTTGATCATTTCACACTTGACCATGAGCTTGGGCAGTTCAACTTTTTATTCTCGATTTAGAAATCCACTTAGGCATCCCTCTCAGCATCTCGTCAATCTTGCTTTCTGAAGTCTGTCCATAACACCTAAGATCTGGGAACTGGTTAAGTTTAGATTTAATTGTAAAATTTATTTGATCATAGATGAAATATTTTAGTTTTCCCTTTGATTATGATTTTAGTTCTACATAAACAATAAACTTATATGTTGAAATGCAAAATAGACTTCAACTCTTCAAGAACTATATAACAGGACTGCTATTTACATTTGTGGCCTCAAAAATCAATCTCAATATTCATGATGAGTTTGATTGATTTTAGTTTAAATAAAAGATTTCATTTGAAAATGATCAAAGAAGCCAACTTTCATGGAACTAAATTATTCCTTATGGAGAGTTCAAGTGTAATTATTACAAATGAATATCTTTTAAAAATTACTTTCATTGAATTTTACTTCAGAGATTCACATAGGAAAGGAGTCACCATTTCTAAATTTTCCAGCTAACTCCTAGAAACTGCTATGTGAAAAATAACTTGCCAGAAAAATAATTATTTGTATAATTCACTGCTAGCTCAATGATGGTTTGAGGAGACTCCCATTAAATATATAACAAAAGAGTCTGAGCTATAGATCTTAACTCCTAATTTAAATAATATCAAATTTAGTTTATTATAATTTAATTTTAAGATCTACATATATTTTACTACAAAATGACAGTGAAGTGGATGACATTTATGGAGGCATTGGACTGCAAAATATGAAATGGTTTTGTTTCTCTCCTTCTGGATAGTGAGCGCTAAGGAAAGGTTGACCCAACTTAAACTTGTCTCAGTCATTTTGGTTACAGGACCATTTCATCTGATATTTCATGCTAAGTTATCTTTATTTAAAAACATTTTTTTAATTCATTTTTTATTGAAGGATAATTTCTTTACAGATTTTTACTGTCTTCTGTCCAACCTCAACATGAATCAGCCTGAGGTATACATAAATCCCCTCCCTTTTGTAATTTTTCTAAAAAATCCCTCAAGCTTCCCTCCATGTCCCTCTCCTTAGATTGGATACCTCCTTCTTAGAGCAGATGCTCGCTTTTGCAGTACTGGTGGTAGGAAGAAAGAAGGCAAAGGTCCCTGCATGGGAGATGTCTTCATATGGGCGCTGGGAAAATGTCCTTTCTTCTGTCACTACTGGCCTCTGATGCTGAGGTTGTTTGTATAGAGTCTCCCTTGGGTACTATTTCTTGTTTCTTGCAATCCAGCCCCTTTCACCTTCTCCCTCAGGGGGCAGCAATGTGTGCCCTTCATTGTTCCAGAGTTATAAGTCAATGTTTTCTTCATATTGGGCATCAGAATTAGCACTGCACCTGGATCCTTCTCTCTCAAGTATCTTTTCAAGTAGTTCCACTGGAAGCAATATAGCACTTTTTTGTTCCCTCTGAGGGCTGCAGAGTGCTGAGATGGTGTTTGCCCTGTTTTTATCTTAGGGTACACTAGAGTCCTTTCAAACTTAACTGGAAGAGGCTAATCAACAAGCCGAGGCAAGGAGTAGGTAGGAGTTTTTTCTTCAAGTGTGCCTCCTGACTTCAGGGGACACAGAAGGTATCCCCCTATTTTCCACTGTGGGGTGGAAGTTCTGAGAACAGTGATGTGCTGTATTCCTGGTTAATCATGCTCCTCCAAAACTGAGCTCCACAGATCAACATGTGCTCTCCAGCCAGGGAATAGCACACTGTCCCTGCCTTGCATGAACTTCCCCCATTTCCGAGGGACTCTTTCAGAGCCTTTGTCACTTGGCTTCCATAAAACCCACCCTTTCCAGTTCTTCAGGTATTTATGTTGTATTGAGTTGGGTAAAATAGAAAGGGTATGTCCTCAGAAGTCGGTGGTCCTAACTAGTGATCTGATCTTAAAATGTGGAGACTTTTTCTGATCTTTGGTATTTAATTTAAATTGCTGTACAATACAAAGAGTTCCAGTCCAACATTCAGTTATACAAGTTTCTTTAAATCATACATGAAAAGAAACACTGATTATTTATCTTCCAAAAAATAACAACTTTAGTGTACTTTAGCATTGTTGTTATTCAGTAGCTAAGTTGTTTCTGACTCTTGTGACCCCAGCACACTAGTGCCGGGAGCCAGTGTGAGGAACTCCGCCCATGGTAAAGGTCATGAGGAAGCAGGCTTAGCATATGCAAAGGCAGGATTGAGCCTCAGGAGACCCCCGGTTCCTGAGCATCTACCCCCAAAACCAGAGTCTGCCTATTTACTGCTTTATGCTCTCATCTACACCTCTGACTTTACGGGAGGCTATCCCCCCCAACCTCTCCCTGTAAAGGAGTCAACTCAGGACTCCAGTAAATGAATTTCCTGGGTGTGGTCCAAAAACTCCTCTGATGGCTCTCTAACCTGCCTGACAGGATGATCCAGCCACATGTGATTGTTTACAGCCTCCCAACTGTGAGAGGCACCAGATGCTTAAACTTTCTAAAAACATATTCTTTTCAGAAGTTAGAAAATTATTAGTATAGTATTAGAGAGTTAGTTAGAAATCATGCAGGTGCAGGGTTTTATTGCTGAGTTGATTGCCGCCAGGCCTCCATATCCTTAGGCACCTGAGAGTATGTTAATCAATGTAATTGGAATGTCATCCCCTTCTCCTCCTGCCCCCAATCCCTCCCAGCATCAGAGTCTTTTCCGATGAGTCAACTCTTCACATGAGGTGGCCAAAGTACTGGAGTTTCAGCTTTAGCATCATTCTTTCCAAAGAAATACCAGGGTTGATCTTC